>CAAKHG010029360.1:12596-37347 GCA_901007715.1 Dactylopterus volitans
GAAGAGATCACCTTCGATACCGAGACAGGAAGTTAGCATGTTTCTGTGCTTCATCTTTAACTTCTTTAACTTACGATCTTTCTCTTTCACACATTCATATTCGCTAGACTGCTGTAACTGACTCCCCCTCTGGCATTAACAATAAATGACTTTCTCATCCCCAACTAGATCAGAACGCAGCAGCCAGGCACCTTACTGGTTTTAACTGGTGACATATCATCCCAGTCCAGGTTTCCCTCCACTGGCTCCCCGTGTCTTTAAGAATAGATTTTAAGATTTTTTTTGATTACTTTTGATCACTTCACTGAAACGTTGACCCAATATGAGCCAGTGTGCAGCCGTAGATCCTCAGGTGGGGCCTCCTTGCAGTTCCAAAGTGGGAAATATAAATCTAGAGATGACCAAGCTTTTTCATCACAGCCCCTCAACTTTGGAACAACCCACCTGAGATGAGGCTGGCAGAATCTGTGACATCTTTAAAATCACGTCTTAAAGCCCATGTTATATTTATTGAACTATTTACTTGTTCATCTATTTTTCATTTCATCCCTTGCAACTCAGTTGTTGTTTGTTCATGCATAAGTTGAAATTTGTGTATAGATAATAAAACACAATTTAAATTTTTATCTGAAAATTTTTGTATTTACTTAAAACACTGTTCTTCATTTATTTGTAACTCCCTTAAAGTGTGTCATAGACAATATTACATTTTTGATATTCATGATAAGTTGTCTGACTTTATTTGGCTTTTTTTTGCAGCAAAAATGTTGTGAGAAACAGAACATTTTTATGTGGGAAGAAGAAGTTCAACATGGACCCCAAAACTGTGAGTTTTTCTTTTGGATTGATTGATTTCTTGCTCTGAAGGTAATTTTGTCATGTTCTTTAACAGGTGTGGGACAAACATCTACACAATATAATATCAAAACATGTTGTGTGATGATACTGTGTTAACAGACAGATGCCAAATATCAATCTATTATTATACAAACTTCAAAGGTGCATTAAACACCTTTGAAGTTTTTTTGGTCAGTTCCTGCTTGACAGTTCCATTTTGCTGCAGAATAATACAATTTAATTGAGATGGAACAACTGGACAAAACATCTTTTGTCTTTGGAGCATAATTTGCATCTGGAAAAAAAAGGTAAAATATGGAAATAAATCACTACATATGTTGTTGCAATGGTCAGCATAACGCAATAAAACCACAACACTGTTGTACAGGAGTCTTTATCAGGTCTGGCCTTTTCCAGGTTTAACGTTGTGTACAGTCTGTAGTCACCTGCGCACAACATCTGCAGTTCTGAAATACCATTTGATTCAACATTTTACATGGAAACAGGTTCCTGATGCGCCGTCTGATTTCATCGCAAAGACACATGCTGTCGCTCACTTCAGCCGCAGCGGGCGGATGTGGACTGTGACGTGCAAAAGCGCAAACTGCGCATAGGCGCAAAGATGATGAGCAACAGCGAGAAGAAGCCACATCCTGTTCCCCTGAAGTGGGACGATGGTGCCATTTCACCACAGCAACCTCTGCCTATTTGCTCCTTCCTTTCTCGTATCTCACAAGAGAGAAAAAAGAACCCAGGTTAAGAAGACAGACTTCCTCAGGCTGAGTGCTTGTGCACGCGGGCAGAGGCGACGACTCGCCGGGGTGTACTAAAGTGTGATTGATTTGAAGGAGTACTTGGCAGGCGCAGACTCTTAGACTAAAGGGTCAAATTTTGATGATTGTCTCTGAGCATCCTTTGAGACGAAGAGAGCATGCAATATTCATGTATCACACATTCCGGTGATTGTGGCGGTGAATGCGAAAGACAGAAATGTTCATGTGCGGCCGTGAACACAGCACCAATGCAATTTCCACGCAGCAGAACATCTTCAGCTGAAGTTCTCAGCGCAATATTTTCTCGAGTCAAAGTCAGATAGTTGAAGTAGATCTCTGCATGTGTGCGTGTGATGTTTGTGCTGTGTCTCCAAATATTGCTCTCTGAAATCCTGACTTCCTGTCATCTGGTGCTGCAGGGTTTCCAGTACCTGGTCGACAACAGCCTGCTGGAATGGCGAGCGCAGTCGGTGGCAGAGTTTCTGTATAAGGAGGAGGGACTGAACAAGACTGCTATTGGAAATTTCCTGGGAGAGAGGTGGTAGATCAGTCTGTGTATAATGAGAGAATATTATGCTGAAATATATTCTCATGTCCACTGATATTTCAAACATTTAAGAGGTAGAGGTTTCAAAGAATGACTAAATTAAACTGAATATAAAAAAAAATACTTCTGAATTTACATGCTGTGGGATGCTTCCACTGAAATTCAAGTTCAAACACTTAATTTCCTGTGTGTAATGCATGAGGACAAATTTTCAGGTGTTTGCGTCACATGAATGCAACTCAACTGGGTCGGATTAACAAGACTGGATGCCAATCATCACTTTTTTTTTGGAGAGTTTCAGTCTATATCTGATCAGAACAAATATTCTTTTTTTTTTTTTTTTTAATTGTCCAAACTGAGCTCAAAGAATATGACCTACCTAAATATTTTGAGCAATGAGCACTTTAATTGTTGAATCTGACTGAATCTGTCAACCCTAAAACATGTATTTGCTGGAACTACATTTTTTGAAAAATGCAGCAGGTTCCAGGTTTATGGGATTTATGGGATTTGAGTAATTGTCTTCATTTGCAGTGATTAGCACCGTTGCCTCATAGCAAGAAGGTCGCAGGTTCGACCCCCTTTCACTTTCTATGTGGAGTTCGCATGCTCTCCCCGTGTCTGCGTGGGTTCTCTCCGGGTACTCCGGCTTCCTCCCGCCTCCAAAAGCATGCTGAGGTTAACTGGCTACTCTAAATTGCCCGTAGGTGTGCGCGCGCGAGTGGTTGTATGTCTTTCATGTGGCCCTGCGATGAGCTGGCGTCTCATCCAGGGTGTACCCCGCCGCTCGCCCATTGCCAGCTGGGATCGGCTCCAGCACGACCGCGACCCGGAATAGCCGGAATAAGCGGAAGACAGTGAATGAATGTCTTCATGTGCATGCAGGGAGGAAATGCATCTGGATATCCTGAAAGCCTTTGTGGACCTGCAGGAATTCTCAGACCTGAATCTGGTGCAGGCACTGAGGTGTGTCACAAAATAAATTCAAATCAGTATGACGACATTGCAGCAAATCTGTGATGGCGTGAAAATCCTCCTCCTAACTTTGTGCGTTGTTCTCTGTGCCTCTGCTGCCCCGCAGGCAGTTTCTTTGGAGCTTTCGTCTCCCAGGAGAAGCTCAGAAAATTGACAGGATGATGGAGGCGTTTGCAGCTCGTTACTGTGACTGTAACCCGGAGGTCTTCCAGTCCACAGGTACATATAAGCCCAAAGATTCATGCTATCTCATCGTCCCATCAGTAATGTTTCCTCATTAGTTATTAATTTCATAGATCCAAAAAAAAAAAATTGCTGAGAATGTTTTTCTTTCCAGAAAACACAAGTCAAGCGAGTAACGTGTGTCAGTACTGACAGCACATGTAACCACGCTCTGCTGCATGTATGAAAATGCTGACTGTTTTAGAATTGAGTTTGATTTTGATTCATTGGTGGGGGGGTGCTGTGGGTCCTCAGGTTTAGGCTGGGCTGCCTCTAGGGCGTGGGTGGGTCTGGGGCTCCGTGTGCGTGGTTCCCGCTCTGTCCCCAGGCCTAGGGCTTGCCTGTCAGGGGTGGATAGAGGGGTTCCTCCGTGCCCGCCCCTCTGGGGCTGGCGGGAAAAATCCTTAGAGTCAAACTGAGCGTTGAAACAAGATGTCTCCAGATGAGCAAACTAGTCAGCCTCAATTAACAGAAATCATCCCTTATGTTGACAGATCGTCTAGTTTCACGTTCAGACACCATGTAGCCACACCGTAAAAGAAATGGGACATCATTTTTCAAAAAAAAAAAAAATCTGTATTGAAGCTGACATGAAACTTTCGTGATTTAGATCCTAAACTTGTCAGGAAGCATCTTCACTGTTGACCAGCCACAATCTGACCACCGCCTCACTTACGCTGTGCTAAGTCACAGAGAGAACAGAGAAACTTGTTAAAAAATGAAAATCATAGCGTCTCAGTGTACTACTTCATGTATTATATTCAGTGACAAATTGGCTGTGTGCTGCAGCAACTGAGCACCCCTGGTACATGTCAACATCTCCATATCACATAAACAGAATGTTTCAGACTAGTGGCGTACTTTGTTTAACTCAGCGTATCTGAATTGCTGCTCTTGGATTTTATCCATCCTTATACTATAAATGTAAAAACAATTATGACGCATCCATGAACAAAAGTGTTTTTTTCAGGGGCTGCTTCATAAAGATAACACGGTAACTTGAGTAGAAAAGTTATTTTTACTTCAATATTCGGTGAGTTTCAGTACTTTGCATTTTTGCATCGCCAAATCACAAGAGTCAGACGACACACTTTAACATCATTTTTGAGTTTCATATATGCCATCATGTGCTTGAAAAATGCAGTCCACAACCATTTGTTGTATGAACAGGATTATGCATGAGGTCCCAGGACAGATGAATTTTGTTTATCCCTTCAGTACAATCGAGTTGTACAATCAACAAATCACATTAGAGATGTTCTGGTCACTCATCTAAACAAATGTATGCAGTTTTTCCTTCAATTTGTCACCTGGTTTTTGTCTGCAACATTAACAGGAACCCACTAAAGTATACATGTTTCTGCTAAGTAACAATGATTTTGTGTGTATGTGTGTGTGTGACAGATACATGCTACATCTTGTCTTTCGCCATCATCATGCTCAACACGAGTCTCCACAATCCCAACGTGAAGGACAAGCCCAGCCTACAGCGCTTCATTTCCATGAACAGAGGCATCAACCACGGCGAGGATCTGCCCGCCGAGCTGCTCACGGTCAGCTGATCTTTGTGTCTCATTCATAAACACATATACTCGAGTAGCACCCTTCATTTTGAGGAGAGTCTTGCTATGTTTAGAAACGCTTCCTCCAGTGTCAGAGGGGTGTGATGAGAATGTCTTCCAGTTTCTGAGCCTTGTCCGGATTTTAACCACTGAGTTGTGTTGTTGTCCACATGAGCATGGCAGTATGCAAGCACCTGATTGTCGATCTGCAGGTGTGTTTTGATTCCTCAGCATCTCAATTATGTACAATTACTGAAAATGAACATGGTTACTGGATTTGGTTTACAAATCTGCTTGTCAGCTATGAAAAACAAGACAGTACGGTTTAGAACTCAGTGTCTAAGTCACTGTTGGTCCATTTAAACACGTCCACCATTATCATTTACGTCTGATTAGACATTGACCCACTATGCCTTCTAACGCTGAGAGCGTCGATGTCAAAAGGATAATAATAGTAATAATACATTTTTCTTGCTTTAATGCTTTAATAGACGATGTGATGTAATACATTGTCACGCAGATGTGACATTAAAACAAATGAGATTGTATTCTGCTTTTTATACTTTAAAAAACTTTGGCTTTTTTAAACCTAAGTACCAAGGACTTTACCTGCTTTACTTTATTTGAGGTTTTTTGTAGCTTTGTTACATTACAATTTTCAGTGTTGCCTCAGCAGTTAAATTCAGCATTTGAGCATTAACTTTACTTCTCTGCAGGAAATGCTATTTTTACTAGTTGATGGTGCTGCTGAATCTGGCAGAGGCCTGAATGTGATGTTTAAATGATTTCTCCAGCCTGCACATCCATATTTATGATGTTTACATGTGCAAAACAAGATGCTACAAACAGCCGATTTTAACCAGAATAACTGCACAAGTAAACACACTCACTTCAAAAACAAAAATTGAGAATTAAAAGAAGGAATGGTTTTTTTTACGTGTCAAGGGATGTGGCGTTACAAATTCCTGCCAAAGAAATTGAGAATCTGCATTATTTGAGGAGAAACTGTCAGCTAAAATCATGAAAAGCTCCACATTTAAATTGATTTCAAATTTAGATTATTAATTCATTATTTCTAACCTGCATTTTAGTTTTTTTCACCCTGGCACAGATCATTACATCTAAAATCATCTATGCTGCTTCTACATCCACCAGAAACTGTACATGAGTATCCGCAGCGAACCATTCAAAATCCCAGAGGATGATGGGAATGACCTCACACTGACATTCTTTAATCCAGACAGAGAAGGCTGGCTCCTGAAGATGGGTGAGTTGATGTTTGAGATCCACAGAAACATCTACAATAAGTGACTGTTGTGCTTTCAGAGGCGACTGCAGCAAAGAAAAGAATCATTTTCTTTCTTGAAGGTGGCCGAGTTAAAACCTGGAAGCGACGGTGGTTCATTTTGACAGACAGCTGTCTTTACTACTTTGAATACACCACAGTAAGTGTCGCTTGTTCTGCTCGGCATTTTTAAATTTATAAGACAATTGGAAACAAACAAAAACCAAAAAGACACAAATGCCAAAACCTCCTCCTGGTGGACCAAAGGTTCAGTCTGCCTTTAATATCTGATTCACCCTCCAGGATAAACACCCCATCGGGATCATTCCTCTGGAGAACCTGTTTGTCACGGATGCGCAGTACACAAGCAAACCGGTACGAGCATCATTTTGTATGCAGTCAGAGAGATGATCTCCCTCACACACACACACACACACACACGCACGCGCACACACACACGCACGCGCACACGCACAACTATCTGCTGCCAGAGAACTTCATGAATCATAAAGCAGCTGCTGAATGAAACACAAGTGCTCCTATCACTGAGTCACAAAGCTATTAGAGGAAAACAACAACAACAAAGCATGTGCAAACACTGATGTTGCTGTGTGTGTGCATGTGTGTGTGTCTGTGTCTGTCTGTGTTCACATGAACAGCATTGCCTGAAGTTATATAACCCCAAAGGACAAAAGATCAAAGCCTGCAAGACAGAGAATAAAGGCAAAGTGGTGGAAGGTAAACACCGGTCTTACAAGCTGAGCGCAGCCAGTGAAGATGAACGAGACGACTGGATAAAGGCCATCAGGTGAGAGCGGCACGGCACATGGCAAGCTCTCAGCCAATCACGTGTGTCAACACCTCAAACAGAAAACGCAACCAGGAAGAGTTAAAAGTCTTCATCATTGAAAACCACAGATTACTTTAAAGTCACGCTGCAAAAAGTCAAAAATCTTTACAATTAAAAGTGGATGGCATTATGCTATCCAAATCTTTTTCTTCTTTAAATGTTTTTTTTTCAATAAATATACGTTTTGCTGGCTAAATACTGCTGCATACTTTAAGGTACAGATACCATTCTACTATCAAAACGTTCAGCTTTTAAAGCACATTTATTCATCAATTCATACTGTTTATTTACTTTTAAACTTTTTACGATATTAAGCTTTGTAAGGGGAAGAAAAACAATCATGCCATTAATATAAATGTACCAAACTTTAATGCTCGAATTGACTCTTATGTCCACTATATTTACGCATATTAAGATTCCATTCATACATTTGTGACATCAAAGAAAACTTGATTGTAGTTTGTACTTGAGGTGTCGTCACGTCGTATGGCCATTTGATTCCCTCTCTATGGTGGTGACTTGTAAGAGGATAGGCCACATAGAGGGAAATAGTGTTGTACATATTAATTGACAGATACACATATGTGGAATGTGAAACATAGATGAGTGATGAGGAAGGTCTGAAGGAGAGCCAGACCAGATCTGACATCAAAAGGAAGCAAGTGTGGAAGGAGAAGTTCATCTGCAGGTGATGGAACCTGGGTTAGAGAAATGCAACAGTGATTAACAGAATTTGCAGTGTGTTGAATTCTTGTCGGCAATACAAACCTGAACTAGAAAAACTAGTGCTGAGAGATTCATCAAGATCGGCCCTGCAAGCAGCAGATTTCTTTATGATTCTGGGGAAAAAACAGTCCACTGCTTTCAGAGCGTAATGCACAAGACAAATGAGGTTTGAGAGATATTTTGGAGCAAGGCCAAGTCGTATTTTGTAAGTCAAAAGAAGCACCTTAAACTCTAATTTAACATGAATAGGAAGCCAGTGAAGCGAAGCAGTGATTGGAGTGATGTGATCAAATGTTCTGGTTACAGTCAGGAGTCTAGCAAAAGCATTCTGAACCATCTGAAGACTTTTCGCACTTGCACTCAGGAAGACCACAGAAACACCGTAATCTAGTCTTGAAGAAACAAAGGCAAGGATTAAGATGTGCATCAAAAAATGCAATCTTCCATCATTGACACGCTAATCAAATGAGCAGGTGAGATCAAATGTAGCACCAACATTTTTGACAGCTGAGCTGTGAGTAATCACACAGTCATCTCAGGAACTGGGAACAATAATGGGCAGCACCAACAGCCAACACTAAATTTAGAAGGAAACATTTACATGACATCCAGCAGGCCTACAAATTTAAAATATCGGAATGATAATCTGCCTTTACTGATGCAGAAAGGACCCAGAACTGAGAACTGTGGTACTCCATATTTCACGTCAGTAAATGTTGATGTGTTGTTATTAAAGCATTGTGCTCCTCCAGATATGTAGGGTCATTGCCAGGTGAGAGCAAGGCCAGAGGAGCCAAAATGGTTTTCTTGCTGACATAAAATGCTGTGATCAGTGTTGTCGAATGCCACCCTGAGGTAGAGAACATAAAGGTGGAATTTGAATCACTACGACGTAAAATTTCATTTACCACTTTTAGTAATATCAGTTTATGTGGAATGACAGGCCCCAAGGTCATGATCGTCTGATAACTGTGAAGCAACTGCTCTCCAGCATTTTAGAGATATAGGTCAGGTTTCTTTAATAACGGTTCAACCACAGCCATTTCAAAGCTGGTAGGTGCAATAGAGTCAAGTGATGAATTTACTTTATGGCCAGAGATCCTTGAACAATTTGGCTGGCAGGAAGTTTCAGAAGGCAAATGGTTGGTTTTGAGACTACGGCCAGGCTGATCAGCATTTTTAGGGAGATAGTATAGATAATGTACATTGGCTCTGCAAATCATCTGACTGTTGAAAGCCCAATATTGCAAAGACCTCTGGAAACGTGGGGGCCATTTTGAGTCTAACCACATTGATTTTACTTGCGAAAAATAAATCACTTGCCGCGCAACATGCTCCATTTTCAGCTGATAGAATCCAGCACTGTGTTTATTGTTACTAATTAGGCGTTAGAAATATGCCGTCTTTGCCAAAATAAGAGCACGCTTATAGTTTCAAACACTCTCACCATTCAAAATACGAGTGGTCATATTTTGATCACCACTTGCATTCCATTCCTTTGCTAGCTTCAGGGCACGAGTGCCATCAGTAAACCACGGTGTAGGCTAACACGACAGTCACAAGCGCTGAATTTAGATCACTAGTGAAATTTTAAGCAGGATCAGTTGAGGTCAAGAATGCAGCTGGAGCCGACATCAAGTAGTTGCTTATTAAGTGTTAAGTGTTAAATCTGGAAAGTGGTAAAAACACAACTAGAGGGGCAGAATAGAGCCTCTTCAAATGTAGGTTGACAATGATCTGACAAAGCAGATGATGCAGATGAGACATTTGAGGCCCTAACTTCTATTCCATGGGAGATAATTAAGTCCTGGGTGTTTCCACTGGAATGAGTAGGCTCACAGACAGCTTGAATGAGCCCCAGAGAGAAGGCTAATTATCTACAGAACTATAGCAATGCTCCTTACAATGACACGCCAGCCATAAGCCGCCTACATAACAAGGATCAAGAACTTGTTTGCAGTCAAGAAGGGGGCACTTGCATTTGTCAGCCCCGCCATGCAGCAGCGGCGGCTGAGCAGTGAAAAACTCCGCAGCCGCTGTTGCTGAGGCCACGTTAGCACTATCGCCAACAGGCTTGTTATAAGTCTGGGACTGATGCTATCTGGAGCGAGCTTGACATATTAAATAAACGACAGGTAGCTCTAACTCACATAGCTCTCTGGTAGTGGCACCCTATATCTGCGACAGCGGAGAAGTTAGGGCATTGTAATAGTGGATAACAAGGGTGCATTTACTGATAGAAAAAAAAAAAAAACAAGCGCTAAGGCTAAGCTAGTCGAACAGCAATAAAATGCCCCAAACACCAAGACAACTTTGGATTAACCTAACCAGGTTTAGAGGTTATAAAATGCAGTCATCACAAATTAAGAATATTAAGAATGAAATTACTTCAAAGACTAAACAGAGAATCAGAGACACAAAAGGAAACAACAGCCGGCGCATCTCATCACAGGAAACGCCTTTATGCTTCACTTGCACTTTCACTACCTTTTTGCTTCACTTGAGCAAATCAGTTCAAACTTTCAAGATTCACATACATTTTCAGCAGGAAACACTATTTTTACTTGCTACATGTGTAATTTCCTAGTAAAAAAATACGTTATTACCATGATCACCTCTAAAGTTAAATTTTGATAAGATAAAGGGTGGAAGGAGGAGTACATTTGTACTTATTCCAGTGCAGCTTGTTTAACACTAAACACATGTTTTTTTTAAATCAAATTTTATGCCAAAATTTAATGTAGTGAAATGAGTAACTATTCATTTGTTAAAGACTTCAAAATAAAACATGATTCACTAAAAACAAGTCCCTTCATCCCATGAGGTGATTGTGTTTATTTGAATATATTTAGGTACTCTGACTAAAAATTAGTTAAATATACTTGGAACTATGTTGGCTTTTTGCAGTGAACTGCAGTGTACAGCAACTAGCTTTTACTACAGTTTAAATTCAGTAATATAAGCAAATAAATGATTTCATTTTTCTCAGATAACATTACAGATTTGGTACATTCGGAAGAGTGTTTCTTTAAGATCCTGAAGTGTCAGTGTATCATGTAAACTTTGAAAAGAAAAAAATTGAAAAGAAACTCGTGTTCATACTTTTAAATTGTCATACTTTGCTAAATGTGTCTGCTGCTGAAATGCCCCGTGACAAAAATAATCAACAGATAAAATCAATAAGGAATATAACAATTAGCTGTATCTTGTGTTTGCATCTTGATTGATGATTATCACTTCAAATGTTTCTCAGGGCAAGCATCACCAAAAACCCCTTTTATGACTTGGTGACCCAGCGCAAGAGGAAAGTCATCAGCGGCACTCGTTCATAGAACAAGCATCGAATCCTGGAATAATTTCTGAAATCTTGCTGATTTGTTCAACCATTGTCCTCTTATACTATATATTTCAATGGAAGCTTTTAATAAGCGAGTTGCTAATCTGCAGATCAGAGGTGACCAGTTATCTCCAATTTCTCATCAAATCTGTAAAGCTGATTTGCTAGCATAGTGATCTAGAAAAGCATCAGGTTGTATAGAAAGAATGATAGCCAAGTTAAGTCCTACAATTAATTTATAAAAAAGTAAATATTGTACAGTATGTTTTCTTTAGTTGTGGTTGTTTTGGCATATGCTTTGTAAATGAAGTTTTATAAAATTGTATTTAATTATTTAATGACTCTAGATCAGAGTTGAAGGTATTTGGGATCCAATAAAATGTCTCATGCTCAAAAGTTTGTGTGGCTTTTCCTCCAGCAGATGGCGCTGCATTATCACGCTATGTTCTGTACAAATGCACACAAATTTATCACTCGTTGCCTTTTTTTGGCAATACACTGCACATAAATCTCCAGGTTTGACAGATTACTTGATTAAATCTCAGATGGAAAACATTCAGAATGTTGAATTCAAACCATCAGCTGCCGACCCCCGCCAGCTCCCTCATATGAGCACCTGTTGTTGCTTAGCAATCAGTCCCATCGTCTCCACCTAACAGGAAGGCTGTGATAATGTGGCCGCGGGGTTGCTTCGCGCTCTGATTGGCCAGGAAGAAGATTGCCTGTGATGTTGATGGGGTGGTGTCGCCAGACACGATGCAGCCTGATTTGCATCTTCTCCATATAGAAGGCTTATTCTCATTTCTCCCCTTTTTGTTTTTCTTTTTGTTTTGAATTCAGTGTTTGTGGGTTTTCCGGGGGAAACTTTGTATTTGCGCTGAGATGACACATTCTCTCCGACAGGTGAATGTGTCTTTAGCAGTTATGAAGTACAGGGTCATATAAAATGACCGAATCGGCTCATTGTTGAAAGAAAAAAATATATTTTCTCCGCTGCGTGAGGTATGCAGAGTTCGGCCTCTGAGGCTATCGTTTCCTGGAGCATTTCCATGTTCAAATACATTAAAAACACTATTACTGCTTGCAAAATGTGTTTGTCAACAATGTATTCTTCAAAAGTGGTGAAAAATCTTCTTTCATGGCTCAGTCGCGTGTGTAGATTCTCACTCATGCAGTTCACAGTGATCCTGAGGGTTTACATACCAAGCAACTGGACTTATTTTTGTGGATCAAGAGACAACAGACAAGTTCACTGGTGTGTTTGTAACTTCCTCAGTGTCCCAATGAACAACTGTGCTGCGTGTTTCATAATGATTCCAAAATTAGCTTGTATTCCCTCTGAATACTTGTTTTTAAGTTTTCTTCAGATCTTCAGTGAGCTCTGCAGGAAACACTGCGATGAACCAACAAAGGCAGAGACGACGAAGGGGATGTTGAGGAAAAGAAGAGTACATGTGAATGTAAATAATGCAGGATTTCAAATAACCAAAAATAATCAACTCTGCCCATGTTCTTTAAGGTAAGAAATGAATTCAACATGTGAGACCATGTTTGTTAGAACTCACAAGTATAGCGCACGCATGTGCAATCATATATGCAACAAACTGAAACTGTTAAACTTTTAGATTTTAAATATTTGTTAAAAGCCGTTGGCTGAACAGCAATCAAGCGCTGAAGATGAGCAAATACTGACCTGAGCCCCGCTCTTTATGTGACCATGTAAACAATATATTCACTTTTACTTTATATTTTTTTGCAAAAAGACAAGTGGATGCTTCTTACTGTATGTTTTGGGTCACTGTAAACAAACTGCTACAAAACTCCAGTAGTAATAATCATAACAGGAGAATTTAGGACCCGAGAGCTGAAGTGCTGCCTGCGTCAAGCAGAAGAAAATCAGATGTTCTATAAACTGTTTTACACTATAACTCTGGTTTCTGAAAACTCAATGAAGTGTGTTATTCTCAGAACTCCCGAAACTTACCATCAGTCTCATAAAAGACGGAAAAAGTCATTATGAAGCTGATGATGCAGTATAAAGTATTTTTTTTTTTTGAGCTGTCAGCCCATAAGTTCATAATAAATGTAGATTTTTAGTCACATTTACATCATACGTTTGTTGAGAAATGCATCACATTTAGGCGCTTTTTGAAACTTTAAAAGCTTACCTGACTCAGTTAAGCTTTTCTCATCTTAACTTTTCCTTGTCTTCGACTTTGAATCAATTCAATTTTTATCCCTGGTGATCACTGTAGTCTTTGTCTTATTGTTTATTTCTAAAAGGAATTGACTTTCGTTTTACAGTTTTATTGCTGTAAACTGTAACCTTGTTCAGTTTTTTTGTTGTTTTAATCCTGCAATGTGAAGCACTTCGGGCTCCATACTTGTATGGCGGGGGAAAGCTGACTACAATTACTCCATACAAACTGAACACGTGTATCTAAACCGATTTAACTTTAGATAATTTATGATTTATTTCATATTCAGAGGGCCTCACTCAACTTTAGGTTGCTAAAAAAAAGGTGTTTCATTTCACACAATCCACTCTTTGTTGGCTGTTTGTATGTGTTTAAATATATTTATGTTGCAAAATTCAGATCTTTTTTGCATGAAATGGTTCTTAAGGATTCACATTTTCATCTCTGCCAGTTCAAAATGGGTTTTAAAAAAAATCGACACAGAAGTACAAAACACAAGTTGCCATCCGGCATGAAGACTCAGCGTGGAGTTCATAATCCACACACTCTGATGAACGCATCTTCTGTTACCAAGAGGCTCCTCGGTAAGGCGACACTCAAGGACGACAGCACACCTGATCACTTTTCCTGTCTCCATAGCAACATGAGAAAGGCATGATGTAACCCACCCACATACCTGGGGACACCTTTGCTCCTCTGTTGCGTTGAAATTCACACACACACACACACACAGGTAAAACTTTAAAAAACAACAACGAATTCCATGTGGACTCATTGAGCAAAAAAACAAAGGTAAAATAATGGCAATGTTCTTCATTTGCTGATACTCTTTGGCTCTGACGCTGCTTTTTCCTCCTGTCATTCAACATATTATCGGTGTTTACTCCCATAAGGGGCAGGAGGAACATTCAGCCTGACAGCGTCCGTGTTGACAGGCCAACTGCGCTCATCACATGACACCCTCAGCTTGGCTCTTTGCAGTCCTCTTGGTCTGTCTCATGACTGGATGCAGTTCTTCTTCGGGTGCCGGCGTCTGCTCCTGAATCCTGTTGAAAAAAAAAAGGCTCATCAAAAAAAAATAACCCGAGTGCCAACCAAGCCTTAAAAGATCTATGATCTATTGGCTTTGTTCTCATTTCTATACTCCAATGAGCATTATAAGTTTTCATTTTGGTCAATCAAATTGGCTGAAAAAGTCATGATGAGCCAAGAAAATGGTCAGTTTTTTAGAGCACGCTTGGATCCAGGTGCCGCAAGTTATTTTCATATTAAAAATACAGATATTTTTATTGTGCTTCTTCATTAGGATGCTCGAGCCTCGCTGTGCAGACGGGTTTGCAAAGGTTCCACAATACTTGAGCACACAAGAAGATTTGGAATCTCACATTTATGGCATTCGAAAGTCAGTCATGGTTCAATACACAACTTACACAAATGTGATGTGGAACTTTAAAGCCGGAGACAAGAACAATAAACCAGCCAATAATTTGAAAAGCCTGGTTATCTTGTCACACCAGCTTTAAAACACCATGAAAGATTGGGACTGTATTCACTTGGTCAAACACGTCCTCCACTCGTGGAAAAATTTGGAAAAGGTCCTATTAAATATAGCAAAGTGGACCCAGCAGGCCCAGCAGGCCCAGCAGGAACATTTATTTGCATCTGCCAATCTTATTTGGAATATTGTCTTTTTTTGGAGTAAATGCAAAAAACTGAAGTAAAGCCACTGCTGGCCCCATATACACGACATGTTACATTAGCATACATATCCAGAGAAATGCGTAACATTAACACGCTGCACACTCCTACCCAATCTGTGTACAATTGCTCACTTGAAAGACTTTTTACATTACATTGCATGCATATTCTACATTATTTTAATATTTTTCTATATCATACTTTGTGAACATTTCTATTTTTTATGTTTCATTCTATATTTACCTGTGTTTTATCTGCAGTACGTCCTTAATTTCATCCTTCCCAAGCATTGAAACAAAGAGGTATTATGCTGCATTGTATAACTGTATTACTTGTATTTTGAAAAACACACTAAGCAAAAAAACTCTTACTTTTGAACTTTTAACTCTAAATTATTATCATTTATCATTATTTATATAAATAATAATAACAGCAGCAATAATCGTAGCTTATCTAATCTAGATGTATCCAATAATGGTCACTATATGTATTAGTGCAGATGACGATTTTAAATGTAATTACATAACACATCATCACATCTGAATATGCTATATTAAATCATATTTGAAATAGTTTCTGCTCAGGTTTTTGTGCCACAAACATTCTAAATGTGTATTTGATGATCAAATAAAATTATATATGAATGCTTGTCAGAAAATTTGTGTGCAAATGAGTGTGCGGTCATGTACCATCGTCGTCGGCTGTGTTGATGGTCTGCAGGGACACGCTCCTCTGAATCAGCTTTGAGGGCTTCTTGGTCTTGAGTTTGAGCAGACCTGGTCCCTCAGCAACTTCGCACGGGTCCTCCGGCTCGTTTCCTCCGACGCTGTTGGGATCTCTACCAGTTGGGGAAGGCGCTTGTGGAGTGACAGCGCCTTCCTCTATCGTCTCTGCACTCTGATTGGCTCCTCTGCCTTTCAAGAAGTGCCTGAAGGAGCTGCGTTGTTTCTTTGCGCCGAGCGCCTGGTTCTTCTTCAAACCTGCTTTTCCATCCTCATCCGCCTCTTCGGCAGGTGAGCCAGGATTCTGTTGGCAGAGTTGATCCACCTTTTCCCTTCCGCCCCCGCCGGCATGAAGGAATTTTCTCCGCTGGTCGTTCCTCTGGCTCAGGTCATCGACCAGCGAGTCCCTCTGTGTCGACAGGTCTTGCAGGGAGCCGGTCAACCCCCTGCTGTTCCCAAAAACTAATGAATACTTAGGATTGTGGTATTTATGTGCAGGCACCTTCAAGTCAATCTGCCTTGAGTCACCAACAGACACCTGGAAGCGAGACGTGGAGACGGGTAGAGGCCACACGGGCTCCAGCTTTGGTTGGCTGATTGGTGGAGGAGGAGGCAGCTTGGTGATGTTGAACTCCTCATAGAGGTCGACCTGCTCAGACACGGCGTACAGCTCCCTGAAGTCATTGTCGAAGAAGTCAATGATTTGCCCCGTCATCACGGTGATCGTGTTCCTGTCCACCCGAGAGGAAGTCCAGGTGAAGCTGGAAGAGGGAAAGGGAATGATGTCACCTACGAATAATGCAAACTTTTTATGCCTTTTTGTTTTGGGGTTGTCCATCTCTACCATTCTTCTTGCAATGCTTGGAGAGAAAGTCTTCAAATTTGGCACAAGTGTCAACTCAGGCTTAAGGGTGATATGATTAGATTTTGCTGGTCGAAGAGGATAAAGGTCAAAGTCGCCGCGACCTCACAAAAAACTGGAGGGTATTTTTTCCAATATTTTATGAATGTCAATTTTGTCTCAATAATTAATTTATTAGCTTGAGGGCATCACAAAACATTAATTCAGTCTTAGGTCATCAGCTGATTATGACATTTTAGACAGATCTCAGATAGGATGAATGATGAAGTGATGACATTTTTCTCCTCAATAAAATCCTCATTTAATGCAATTCATTCAACTCATGTGAAGTCAATTTTATCTATGAAGCGCCAAATCACAACAAAAGTTACCTCATGACGCTTCCAAAGTGGAGCAGGTTGAAACTGGAATCAAAGTCTCACTACATATATTGTGGACAGACATGGATGTGAACTGCAGCTTTCCTGGTTGATGAAGGAAAACATCTGCAGGGTGGTTATTCTAGTACTTCTAAGCTGCAATCAATGGATCTAACTATGGTTAACTAATGAGTCACTAATAGTTTATCAAAATTTATCATAATGAAATAAGCAGTTGATAACATCTCATTATGCCTCAGAAAAAAATCCTCAAACTCTGTCTGTAAATTCTAAATCAAGCCATGAACAAAACTCTGCAGGTTTTTCAACCAAGCATCGAGTCTGCAAATTGTAACATCAGTCAGCCACCTATTAGCATTAATCATTCATTGTGAATCTGTACACGTACACATGAAAAAAAAAAGAATTTTGTATTTAGTCCATATTCCCTGCATCTCTCTTCCAAAAGCTTCTTGCTCGAAAAGACATGCACGTGACAGATCTCGTTAGTGGCTATATTTCATAAAGCAATGTATTACTTATTAATAAAGCCACATAAACACCTTTCAGAAAGCGGAAACACTTGAGTTTGCAACAGTTTGATTATAAAAATAACAGCAACTGGGTTTCATCATGTTCTTTAGGTGTTGGTAAGAAGAAACCAAAGAGGGACATGGCTGAAGTTTAGAGAGTTTACCAAATGCAGCAACAGATTCATATCTAGCGCTTCATTTTGGAATAAATGCAGTGGCTAAAACGACCTCAACCCACAGCATTTATCTTTCAGCAGCCACGAACAGAAGGAAGTGACTGCTGCCATTTTTGAAGTTTCGAACATAACCTCATTACGAGAGTCACAATATGATTGTGCTCATGTCATTTTGCACTAAGTTGCAACACTTTTATAAACAGAGAGAGAGAGAGAGAGAGAAAAATAACACCCTTGCCTATGTGGTCCACTGCAGACAGCTGCTGCTGAACACTGGAGCTTAACACACTGTGTCCAAAACATTTCAATCGGCTTATTCCTGCAGCCTGTCTGGCTTGTGTCCTTCATGGACTGTTTGAATGACTGTTTGACACATCTCAGAATCAGCCGTGATTACACATTTTCATTCAAATATGTGAAGATAAGACACATGACACATCGCTGTGGTAATGCTGCCTTCATCCTGGTTAATCATTTTAAAGCAGCACTCAGGTGACGGCCAGGGCTGCGTTGAGCTGTGTTGGTCCTGCCACAGCTTTCCCACATTAAGAGCAGACAGCAGATAAGCTGGCTGTGCTTTAAAACACTTCCAGCCATTCCACTTGAGTTAAATGAGTTTTCATGTGTTATTAATGAGTCTGCTGTTGTGATTTTTTTTTTTTTTTTTAAATTGTGCTGCAGGCAGTTACTTGTAGAGTGAGATGTTTTTGAATTCCAGCATGTCTGGTGCTTCAGTTTGTCTTGAAAAACTACACTGACATTTAACCCGGAAACAATTCATAGAAGTGTGGAGATTGTAGATTTAGGGCAAAAACATGTCATGGTCATGGGGTCTGTAAAGGGACACCAGCATCTGATCTGTGTTAATGGAATCAGCGGGCCGCTTCAGTGCCCCAAGAGAAATCCTATTTAGAGAGACAGTTAGTTTCAGAATAATTAGAATACCCATGTGATGATCTTAAACATCTTGCCCATACACGAGTAATATGAAGCTGCTAAAAATGAGGGGAAAAAAATGAAAAAAATTGATTGCTGATGGTGTCTGTCATTCCAGGTAGTTCTTATCAAACTTTACTCAAGTGTTTAATTGTCTTCGAAGTTTGGTTTTAATGAGTTATTTGTGCTATAAAAATGTGAGTGTGGCTTCATGACTGACAGCAGCTCTGAGTGAAATATTAGAAGTCTTTTACAGACCTCTGTTTAGGAACTGCACATAAAAAGGTCAAAAAAGACATGTAACGCTAACTTCCATTAATGTCTGCTTCAAAACAAAAAGATCTGTTTTTAAATGGTAAGCACTTGCACTTGAGTTGGGCGTGGCGCCGATCCAGCGTCTCAGTTTCCTGACCATTTCTTGCTCCGAACGACATCACCAGAGCAAGACGGCAGCGGCATATTTTTGGCTTAATTTTTGTACAATGGAAGGAAGTGGGGGTGCGCTATCCAGATTATATTCAGTCTATGGGTAAATGCCAGCACGTTAGCACTGTCATCATAAGTGTGCTGAAACTTGCACTGAAGTATGACATCTCAAAGTTTCTGTACCAGTCTGTTTTAGTTTAGTCATGAATTGTAATTCTTTGGAATTTAATATTAATTACCGCATCGTATAAAGGAAACCACACCAACAAACTTGTGTTGCCTCGTTGTTGAAGTGATGGCCGGACACCCTCACCTGTAAGACCCAAACATGACTTTCTCTCCATCCACCAGCATGTATTTGGAGCACAGGGAGCCGGGCAGTTTTCCAAAGGAAAGGGCCAGTCCCGCACCTCTCACCATCCGCACACGGATGTTCTGCAAAGAAACACCCACTTAATTATGCACTTCAGCTGGCGTAGCGTCGCACACACAAACTTGAGTAAACAGCCATCAAACGTCCACCGGCTGTATCTCGCATGGCTGGTTGATTTAGGGTGGCGCCTGGCAACATTAAGTCAACTTTCTTTGGACATACCAGGCAAAATAAAAGCCACATAAGCCACAAACAAGTGTGCCTAGAGGGAAGAGACAGGAGACAAATAGTGAGCAGAAATATCAGGAGGAGGCTTTCCATAAGGCTGGCGTGGGTGGGGATGGGGGTGCGAAAGCATCAAGTTACACTCTTTGGATCTGTTCTCAGGACCGATGAATGTTCATTTGTAAGAAGTAAGAGTAACAGAGCCCGGCCCTCTGAAAAGGTCTTTCACAGCCTTATCAACTGACACCGGTATGAACAGGTATCCCGGTTCTCCAGTTGAACCAGCTACAACTCTGCATACAGCAGATACTGCAGAGTCCTCACTCAGATAAGATGACAGTCTGGCTCACTGAACTGCTGTTGGCTCATAATCTTGTTCAACTTCCTGCATATCTCAGGTGCCGTGTGTTAATTCATGCAAGCAAGACGACAAAATTTAACTCTTTGATGTTTTTGTCAGAAGTTCCTCAAAAATCTTGTTTGCCATGTTCCCAGACTTAAATTGTATTATTTGTATGATTGTATGATCCGTTTCCCAGACGAGCCTGAAAACCATTATTGAAAGAGAATAATTTCATTTTTAAGTCTTTGAATATCACAGATTTCATTCCTGTCACATAGATCGTGTTTGAAGGTGAAGATCTAAAAACCAAGAACAGCCATCTGTTTTGAAACATGATTTGAACGCACTGGCCCATTAAGAGCTCTGGAATCTTATTGGCTAATTCTAACAAAACCAGAGCAAACATCTCTGAGGTAATACTTTCTTGAGGTTCACACACAATGACCTTTTTGACTGTGTAAGCTGTTGCGGTCCAACAAGGTGTTTTCCTTCAAACTTTCCATGGTAACTTCCTGTTTGTATAAAGTATTAGCGAGACTCGCCCTCTGGTTGTGCCCTGTATTTCGCTCCGGTGCTTTCTGAACTCGCTGCTCACCCGCAGATGCGCTGCATTAATCTGCAGTCGCGCACACATATCCAGGAAGTGAGGAACTCCGCCGCCATCCAGCACGGCGTAGATGGCAACGCCACGCCGGGACGAGGCGTCCAGCAGGTCCTGGAGGATCTGCAGGTCTGTCAGAAGGTCCATGACTATGGCCACCACCTGGAGGAAATGCACACACACAGAGGGAGGAGCTTCAAGTAAAGGTGAAGATTATTGCGCAAAACAGTGAAACCAGGTGTTTGGAGTTCCACAGTTTACCTCAAGCTCAGGACAAAAAAATGGATTAACGTGGAGTTAATCACATCATGTGCAAAAGTGCTCCACTCATCCTTCCAGGAGACTAATTACAGAAAAATGTGACCATAATCATGTCTATTGAAACTTTTCATTGTAGTTTGATGACATTTCTTTTTTCAATTTCTTGTCGAAACAAAACTGAAGGACATATTTTCACATCAATGTCATGTTCAACAAGTGTTGAATCATTCATTGTTTATCCACAGATTTCATTTGCAACGTTTGTGTGTGTGTGTGTGTGCTGTATATTTATGTATGGATTATGTAGGTATGTGTGTATTTAGGTGAATATCTACGGATACTTTAGGCACAGGATAAATACGGAAGCATACTGGTATGGGTGAAAAAGGTATAGGAGTAAATAAGTTTTATACTTCTTCCTTCTCCCTTTCGGACATTATTTATGTGCAGTACAATGTTTATACATATTGCAAATGATTACAATTACTTTTTGTTGTTTTTCTCGTTTAACGTTTGCTTTGGGTTTTTTTAACCAAATGTCCTGTAATGTTTGATAATGATTCTTCTTGATCTTTATTTCATCTCATTCCTTTACATGTTAGAAATAAACTAATAAACGAATACATTTTTTTTGCACGCAACTTCGTCTTTCGGCCATCGAGTTTGCAGAGTCTGTGAAAAGTGCTTTCTTTTTCCATGAAAAGGCACGAAAAAGAACATTCTGATGTGAAGATGTTTGATGTCATTTACTCATACGACGAACTACATAAAAATAAAAACATCTCTGACAGCGAAATGTTCTACATTAAGGCTCTAGTAATACTATAGTAGTGTTACATTCACATGGAGCATTTACCTACATCATTTACTTAAAGTGATCATTTGTTAATATAAATGTACATTTTCACTGCGGCTAATGAAAGTGTCCAGTCTGCTCCACTGGATGGCTTCGAAATTGGCCGGCTAGTTTTTGCACAATACTGCTGACATACTAAATAACTAGAAGCAACGCAAACACAAACTCCTTTGCAGAGGTGACAAAGCCGTGATGTCAGACCTTGTGATTTCAAGGCATTTGAGTTCACATCCACCCGTCAACAGCGTGAAGCCTAATAAAACTCCCACCGATGCTGAATACAACGCAACTTGTCGCTACGGATATGAAATTGAAGTGTGTCATTAACCAGCACGGTGATGAGCAGAACTTGATGACTTGATTTTTCCAGTGATTGAGCCAATTAAAACAACAAATCAATCATTAAATTAATAATTGGAGGAAACGTTTACTTTGTGCAATCTTCCCAACTAATCTAATGATTCCCATTAGCCTGGTTTTTGCATTGTGTTTATTTCCAATTCACTTATTGCCGCATATTAAATAATAAACACATGCTAATTTTGCCATATATCGATACACTTTCCATGCTTAAAACTTTAAGCTCCAGTGATTTTAATGCTGCACTGATTTAAATGCTTTTATTTCGGTTTTTTTTTTTTAATTATTCATCATGAACCCAACAATGGCTACAGTTGCATGCACACGAGTTTCCCCCTATTATTCTGAATATGACAACCTTCAGAATTTGATACAACTCATACAAACAGCAAATTCCATTTGGATGTCCCTAATTGGGCCTTATTCCAAATGAAACTTTTTCATTATAAACTTGTTACAAATAAACCCACCAACAGTTTGCAAATCTGAGGCAGGGATGCATGCGCAAAAGAAAAATGCACATCTCTGGTCAGACAGAGAAACACAATTACTTTTAAACACTATGACAGATGGAGGCTGTATTGGCGTGGTCGAGCAAATCCACCAACAGTGGAATAGTTTGAAAAACATCCTGTTTTGACACAAAGAAGCAAAAAGTGCATCAAGTTGGTCCATTTTCACCATCATCTGATCTGATAAACTACATCAAACTCTGTCAAACTCAGCCATTAATTAGAGTGTGCATGGCTGCATGTTAATGGGCATATTAGTGGAATACTGATTTTCATTTGCCACATAAACAGCTTAGCTGGAATATGCGTATGTGGAGACCCAGCCAACGTGATAGAGGGTGAACTCTAAATTGGTGGATTCCTCCTTTAGTGTGTGAACGTGAAATGTAAATGTGGTGCATGTGGTTCTCCTGAATGCAGTTTTCAAAGCTCATTTGGATTAAATGTACTCATCCAAGTGCTCTTCTCCGAGTGCTGCTACCTTGCGGCCTCGTCTCTGGAAGTGACGAGGCCGACCGCCCTTCTTTCGACCAGGGCTGCCCACATCGGTTCGTGGAACGTGAGAACCATGTACAAAACAAGGAAGACATTTCAAGTAGCAGCAGCAATGCGGAACTACCATCTCACGGTTCTTGGTATAAGTGAGACAAGATGGACACAGTCCGGGCAGAAACGACTGACAACAGGAGAGATGCTGTTGTACTCCGGGCACGAAGAGGACAACGCTCCCCACACCCAAGGAGTAGCCCCTACCAACGATGTTGAGGAATCAGAAAAAGACCAATTCTACAACACACTGCAGTCCATCATAGAAACCCACTCAGAGAGAAACATCACAATCCTGATGGGAGACCTTAATGCCAAAGTCGGAAGGGACAACACAGGGTAGGAGGATATTATGGGAAAACATGGACTGGGGGTCATGAATGAAAACGAAGAGAGGCTGGTGGACCTGTGCTCTATGAACAACCTGGTCATTGGGGGCACTGTTTTTCCCCAAAAGAACATCCACAAGGCCACCTGGGTATCGCCAGACCACTTCACTGAGAACCAGATTGACCATGTTTGTATTAGTAAGAAATTCAGGAGGTCCATGCAGAATGTTAGAGCACAGAGAGGAGCGGGTGTAGCTTCAGACCACCACCTAGTTGTAGCCAGCCTAAAGCTTAAACTGAGAAAGAACTGGATGACAGCGCATACAACGAGGCACAGGTACAACACAGCCTTTCTAAGAGACACCAGCAAGAAGGAAGAGTTCAGTGTAACACTCAGTAACAAGTACCAGGTCCTACAGGAGCTGCTGGAAGAGGATGAATGCATTTTGGAGAACAGATGGAAGGAGATAAAGGAGGCGGTAACATCTACCTGCCAAGAAGTGCTTGGCCCCAAGAAGAAACAACACAAGGAGTGGATCTCGGGGCACAGTCTGCAAAAGATCCAAGAGCGGAGGGAGAAGAAGGCAGCAGTGAACAACAGTCGGACAAGATCAGAGAAAGCCAAAGCACAAGAACGCTACGCAGAGGTGAACAAGCTAGTGAAGAAGAGCATCAGAGCTGACAAGCGAAAGTACATGGACAGCCTTGCAACAGAAGCAGAGCAAGCGGCAAGAGAGGGGAATATGAGAGAGCTGTACAACATCACCAAGAAGCTGTCAGGAAAGCACAGCAAGCCAGAACGACCGGTGAAGGACAAAGATGGAAGACCGATAAAGGGAGAGGACCTCCAGAAGAACAGATGGAAGGAGTATTTCGAAGAACTGCTAAACAGGCCAGCACCACAGAACCCACCAGACATCACACAGGCTGACACAGACCTACCCATAGCCTGCAACGCACCAACCATGGAAGAGATAAGGAAAGCCATCAAGCAGCTGAGGAACGGAAAGTCTGCAGGACCAGACAACATCCCCGCGGAGGCACTGAAGTCAGATATCGACACCTCTGTTAAGATGCTCCACCCACTCTTCAGGAAGATCTGGGAGGAAGAAGAAGTCCCAGGAGACTGGAAAGAGGGATACCTGATCAAGATTCCGAAGAAAGGGGACCTCAGTAACTGCGGAAATTATAGAGGGATCACACTGCTATCAGTGCCAGGGAAGGTTTTTAATAGAATTATCTTGAACAGGATGAAGGACCTCATTGATGCACAACTCCGTGATGAGCAGGCTGGCTTCCGCAAAAAACGATCCTGCACAGA
>CAAKHG010029369.1:9543-20228 GCA_901007715.1 Dactylopterus volitans
GTTTTTAAAATTGGGGGGGGGGGGGGGGGTTTGTTTGGGGTTTTTTTTTTTTTTGCCCCACCCCCCCCCCCCTTTTTGGGGTCCCCCCCCCCCCCCCCCCCCCCCCCCCCGTGCACAGATGTTTGCTCGTGTCTTTGCAGAACTTCCACTTTGCCTTTTTGTTTTTTATGGCATGACATGGGATTTGACTCATGAGCAGGCATCTTTCCCAATTTTCATGTGCACGTGGGTCTTTTCTGTGTCTGCTGACTCATGGTCGTACCACTGCTCACTTGCTTTCGTCAGCCATGTTGCTTTCAAGGCCTGCAAGAACTGCTGTTGTTTGGTTCTTGCTCTCTTATCTCGGCGCTTTGACTCATCTTCATACCAAATTGCTGATGAATAGGCTCGACTTGCGTTCGTTGGGCATTAGCTGCGTTTCCTCTTGTTTTTTAAAAAAAATTTTTTTATGTTGAGTTAGCATGCTAGTAACTGCTCCGACGATCCACTCATTCAAACACATACTTTACCTTATGATGTGAGAGTATTTTGCGCGTGACTGAGTGTGTCAAAATGATGCGCGCGTGTGTGTGTGTGTGTGTGTGTGTGTTTTCCAAGAAGAGTATTTTATCACCTGGCCTTGAAACAACTGAAGCATGCGCATGCTTTCAGTGTGGCATGCGCACGTCGCCACCCACATAAAGACGCAGAATACACACTTGCCGCGATGCAAACACACACGCGCGCGCACGCGTTCCACCATGTTGTACGCATTATGTCCCTGAGCTGTAGTGATGGGCAAAAAAAAAAATAAAAAAAATAACTGGCTCCTTTCTTATTCTGATCTTCAATAGCCAGCCACTGCATTTGTGCTGTGCAGTGGCATCACTCTTCCTTGCCAGGAGCTGAGCTTACCTCATGCATGTCTCAGTAGATTTTTTCTTCCTCACCCTTCCTCTTCCTCCCCCATCATCCCTTGGCTTTATCCCTCTTTGGCCTGCATCCTCCCCTTCTTTCTCCCCGCACTCCCACCCACTCGCTCCCTCTTTTCTCCACCGAAGCGTTGCGAAACGCTTTACCTCTGTCGACTCTTGAGTCTGAGAGGAGCTAATTGTTGTGGAGAAGGAGATGAATTTGGGATTCGAGGGGGGTTGGGGGGGGGGGGTAACGTTTGTGGACCGGAGCCATCAGAATAACAGGGAGGCGTAGCTGGCAGCCTTACTCGCAAAATAGTTGTTGATTTTATGTCCCTCAGCATTCATATTGTGTTGGGTTTTCAATATGCCACACATCAGATTAGCTAAAAGCTAACTCTGATTCAACTGCACTGCTAAAAATTTCAGTTCTGGTTGATTTGGCCGCATCTGTGGTTGCCAGGGTTGAGGGGAAAAAGTGTTCCAGTATAATATTGTGATATTTCCTATTTTGTGTGGCGACATTGTGCTGATACTTGGATGCTAAGTTTCAATCAAGGGTGAATGAATCTTTTGTTGCAGGGTCTTAGGACAGGGTCTGCTTGAAAATCGCCGCAATGTAAAGTGATTTAAGTGAAGAGAATGAAAACTTTCTTTTCAAAATGAATGTCATTGTACTACTCTGCATGTCATAAAATGGCCGTGGTAATGTATCGTGATACATGTCATGATTATATCATGGCCTCGGATATTCGGCGATTCCCGCCACTGGTGGTCAATGTTGGTATTGCAGCATCGATTGCAGAATTCTGTTGTAGCTTTTATAAAAAAAAAAAAAAAAAAAAAAGTTGAGGCAATAATTGGCCTTCCAGACTGCTGTCCAGCTGTGGTGGGAGTTGTCACCTCGCTGAGAAGTTGAAGTATCAGCGTGTCTCCAGGCGGCTCTGAATCAGAATTCAGTTCATTGACCCGAAGGTTTTCACAATACGAACAATCAGAGAAAATTATAGGGCAATTACAGAACAACTTTGCCATCGAGAAACATAACTATGAAGATAAAATGGAACATGTGGAAAAAAAAAATCATTAAAATATCTGCAATGTACCGAAAAAGAAGTGACTCGCCGCTTTTTTTTTTTTTTTAAATTAGAACACAGCATAACTTTTCTAGCGATGACCCGAGCCGGTGACCAGCGGCGGGGCGGCAGAATCCACCGAGGCGTTTCAAGTGCAGCGTCGGCCTCCTGTGAGATCGGACGGGGTCAATATGCTTCAAACGCGGCGCTTGTCAGGGCTGTCAGTCAGCGTCTGAAACCTGCCTCCTCACATCTTCACGATGCTCCTGTAACGCAACGCTGGATTTCGACTTTCTTTCTCGAGGCTGCCCCCCCCCATCACCTCAACGGGGGCTACTCGCAACACCGCCTTGCCTTTTGAGGGGGAGGCCGCATGGAGGGTGCCGCTTTATGCATATTTGTGGGCTCCATTGTGGCGAGAGATCAGCGAGGCAGAGCCGCGCTGCCGAAGGAGACCGCGCGCTGTGCATACTCAGAGGCCTCTGCATACACTTGTTGGGCTGGTTAGCTTGCGCGGGTGTAACCGCCGGACCGCGTGAGAGCTGGCCCGGTGACACTCGCAGGCTCTGAAACTTCAAGGATCTGATCACATGACGGTGGAAAGGTCGCCGGCGGGTCGCCGCTGCCCGCTGTCGACGTGCAGGGCGGCGCCTGCCGCGCGGATCACGCCATGTTTTTCATTCCAGACACTAACAGCTGTTTTTTTTTTTTTTTGCGTTTTTAAAGAGATAATCCTCCATGTCCCATTGTTTGATTTTGTCTCACTCTCATCCAAATGGATTATTTCTGTGGCATATTTTACTTGTCAAACACTGTGAAGTCTTACTCCTTTCCCAGGATTTACCGTCGCTTTAAGTTCATCTAGGTGGCAGCGCTCGCGCGCATCTGCTGCAAAACAACTCGTACTTGTAAATCATATCACTTCCTGTGGAAAAGAAACATTTTTTTTCCCCCCCACCACTCCCGCCCACTTAGAAAGACCAACCAGACGCTGAACCTTTCGGAGCAGCAAATCATGCAAACAGCCGCTCGCGTCGGGGCTGAGTGGCAGGTTGAATCAGTGCCGCCGCGGTGTCAATGAGGCGGCGGCGAAGAAGCTGCGATAACCGCGTTTTTTCGACGTACGTCAAACGCTTGCATAAGGCGCGGGCGTCGCTTGAGTCAGCGGTTTTAAAATGGAAACCTGCAGATTACATCACCTCTGTGGCACTTGGTTATCTCTATTGAGGTGTTGTATTGCAGACAAGGGGGGGAAGAAAAAAAAAAGGCTTTTGGTGTGGTCAAACCCATCAGTGTGCCAGTTCCTCCAGGTCTGAACTTTTAAATGCGGCTGTGACCTTGTGGTGTAAGCGGATGTCTGTCACTTCCATCTAGTCGGGGGAACCATTTTTTTTTTCGCATTCTTCACTCTTGATGTATCAAAGAGTTCCGCAGCGGTCAGCCCACTGAAAGCTGAAGTGGACGCTGCTCCAGAATTTTCGCGAGCTCAAGAGGCTAAAATAGATGTGCCGTCCGAAATGGAAGTTGTTCTCTTGGCGCGGGGCAACCACCCGCGAGGGGGTAAGCGCAGCCGAAAATGAAGATTTCAGGTGACACATTTGCGTCGTAGCTGGCAAAATCCAGCTGAGAGCAAGTCGAACAAAGCAATTTTAAGGTTTTCTTGAAGGCTCTTTTGCTTTTCCTCAATCTATTTGATGCTTTGCTCCTTAAAGCTGCAGGGGAACACCGGCGTTGTCTCGCTCCATGCTTTACCCCCCACCGCCGCCCCCCCTCCCCGACAACAAGGCTTTAGCAGTTTCTTCATGACAACCTCTCCGAGTAGCTGCCTTGTGTTTTCTTTGAAAGAAAAAAAAAAGTTGAGTTGTAGCGAGATTTGAAAGGTCTTTTGTAAAGATTCTTGCTTCAAGCTCAGTTTCATCACTGGGGTTGAGCTATTGGTTCTACTTACCCGGGACCTGGTGTCACCTTACCCCGCAGCCACCATTTTGGAGACGGTGCCGCTCAGCAGTCACCTCATCTTATGACGGCACCAACCAAGGTGGAACCGGCTGATTGGACGCCGTTTCTGTCCAAATTCTCGGCCTAACCGCTCACGAGCGGTACGTTGTAGCGAGGAGGGGAGCACGACAAGTAAAAAACCCCGACCTTTTCCAAAGATGCCAGTTGCATGCCTGTGCACCAAAGTGTCAGAGAGAGCGAGGGATCGTTTTAACTTGCCTTACATTCAGTCAAAATTGGAACTGGCGTACGGCCGCGTCTCTGCTGAATAAGCCAAAAAGCCCCAATGGCATCTTAATGTAACACGCGTCAAAATGAAAAGCAGCACTCACCCTTTCAGGTGCTGCTAGTTTTTTTTTTTTTTTTTTCCCTGCTCCGCGAGAGTGTTTGAGCGAAGTAATCAGAGGTTGAATCAAAAGCAATAACATTGATTTTTGTTTGACACTAAGCAGATCACCGTCATGGTTTGTATATTTAATCTATTTGAAGGCAAAATTTCGCTTGGATATGAAGGCTTATATGGAAAAAAAAAAAGAAGCCTACAGGTTTTGTCATATGACATGATGGATGATCCAGATAGGCCAGACTGCTTTGAAAAATAATGATTGAAAAATTTGAATTGAAAACAACGAATGGAAATAACGTGGAGGAAAAAAAAAAACACTTACAGTATATTTTTAGCCGCATTTGGCATGATTTGTCCTTCGCTGCAGGCTGAATGGAAATGGCTCCCCATCGCTTAGAGTCCTGGCGCGTCCTGGGTTAACTGAAGCCCCTTTTCCACCAAGCACTGCACAGAATGGTTCCGTATGTTGCACATGAGAACGGTAAACCCTGGATCCAGGTACCCCAACAGAGGGGTTACCACAATCAAGATGGTACAGTACCTTTTTTTTCTTTTTTGGGGACCACCCACAACTTTGGTCAAGAAAACGCCAAAAATTTGCGTACCATACCCAACTGAATCCAGCTGCTTGCACAAAACAATTAATTAACTTACCCCGTTCTCCGCCGCTACGCCTACGAAAAACCTGCACTGAAACCAGCTCAAGCACTCGAGTGTCAAAGGGTGCAGTTATTGTTTCGGTCATAATTGTGTCACAGATATCAATTACGTTTCTTCCTTCCATTGGTGATGAAATGTTCTGTTGAAAGACAGCTGGAAATGAAATATGTGCGCGTGACCTCATAATGGAATCTAATTAGGAATCAAACCTCGAGCCATGCATGAGGGATTAATCTAAGTCTCCCACCCGAACCTTTTGTGTGCTCACCGCGGCCTCGCCGAGCCCGGCACAGACTGTACTTCCTACCCATGAATCTTTTTTTTTTTTCTTTTTTTTTCTGTCTAGCCTCTTCTTCTCAGTCTGATTCTCTTCATTTCCATCTCCCCCATCTGTTTTATATGGGCGCTGCGAAGCACATACGCACACGTGAGAGCGCACACACACACACAAACACACCGACACAGTTGCAGAGCTGTCAGGTCTAACCTTGACTCGCGCAGTGAATGAATCGTAATGCACCGGCTCGGGCGGGGTGCACAAACAGGATGTCAGAGAGCTGCTGCTCGCCTCTGCCCAACCTGCCTCTTTGTTCCCGGCGGACTCCGACTCTCCCCCAATCTCTCCGTTACCTGGTGTTTCCTTCTCGCCGCACCCATCGCCTGCCCCTTCCCTCGTTGCGCCGATTCCCGCAGTTGGCGAGGGAGGCAGGCGCGCCCGTTTTCGCGGGGAGATCAGCATTTCGACGGACGCCGGAATCATCTTTATTGTCCCTGGTGGCTCCGATCGTCGGAGCTGGCAAATGAGACGTTTGAGTTACAGCAAATGAAAGGATGTAAGTTGCTCCAGCTGTCAAGTTAAATGAGATGTGAGAATCTGCAATCAAAGTGATGGGATTTTATAAAGTGGGATACATAAGCTGTAAAATCCCAGGTGCGACTTAGCTTTTTAAACACCCAATAATCAACAGTTTTACTCTAAAATCGCAGCTTCTGGATCATTTTGATGGAGAGCGGAGGGAGTTATCATTCTTGCACAGGATCCCGAGCAAGCGCTCTCAGGCGTTGTGCTTTGAGCTGAGCGGGTCGAGGGCCAGAAACCTGACCTGTCACTCAGACGGCGTAACTGCGCGCCGTTAGCGACTGCATTTTAACGCACGGCGGCTGTCGGTCCAGATGTTGACGGTTTACGATAATGAGATGGACCAGGAGCATGAAGGATATCGCACCAAAAGCGAACGATACGCGCTGCTGCTCAGCCAAAAAAACTACCTGTCACCATTTTTATGTTACACCCCGGTTTGGGTGCATAGTCCTCTCCGATTGGCTGGCAATGGCGCATTAAAACTGTTGAGTGCACATGCGGTCGGGCTCAAGTTTAATCACTGTAAATTAATCCACGGCCAACCTGTAGCTAATGAGCACAGCTGCCAAAGCAACCCCAGTTAGCAACTTGATAAACAAGGCAAACAACGGACGGAAGAGACACCAATGGAAGATTCAAACATTCCTTTCAGTGCTTTTGCGGAGTGCAACAACTTTAGAGAATCGAACGTAGCAGAGGAAAAAGAAACAGAAAGAAAAATGCGCACAAGGAACTTCACAGTAGATAATAGACATTTAAGTACCGTTTTAATATTTTGTAACAAGTTACAGCGACGGAGCCATTACCTTCGCTTACCTCATCCCATTGGAATTTACAGAGTTATTTGCTTGTCATGACAACAGTTGCATAAAATCAGAGTGCCAAAATTCCATCGCAAATTGGTTCTATTTTTTGATCAGCGCTTCGCCGTGGAGTTTTGACTTTGAACTATTTAACATACCCTGGTGTCGACCGTCCTTCACGCGGTGGATAATGATGCAGCTAAACTGCACGCTGGATGAATCTGCGATGCTCATTAGGTAGCCAGCCAGTTACTAGTGGCGGGAGGAGGGAGCTCACAACCAGAAGATCACGGGTTCAAGTGCCTGCCTGAAAGGCCCTGGTTCTTGCGGTTCCTGGCCCATGCGATGCTCCTCCACCAAGTTCGGTGAAAACCAGCCCGGCAGTTCCTGCACAATCCTGCTAACGGACAACAAACGGGTGGAAAGACAAGTTCCTCGACTGCGACAGAGGTTTTCCTCTGATGACAACGGCACTGGATCGATGCCAACAAATCCCCGCCCCACTGCGTGTTTGCAAGGGTAAACTTTATCATCTTTGGGGCCTACTCTGTCAATTCTGGGACCAGGACATGAAGACATTCAGGAAGCTCAATAAAGTAGCACCGTTCGGGGCCTTCTGTGGGCACCGAGCCTGCAGATACACTCCCCGGTCGTGATAGATGTGCGTGTTCCAGATAGCAAAGTGATCGATGGTGGAATTGTTGGGAGGGGCGCTCAGAGTTGCCGTTATTGTGTTTTCGGGGACATGTGGCAGCGAGCTTGACGGGTTTATTGAGAAGCGCCAGCCGCCGTGGGACTCTTAGATGTCGTTAGAGAGGGCGGGCAGGGATGGAAAGAGGGATGGAGCGCAAAAAAGGGCTGGCGCGTGGACGGCGGTGGAGGAAGTCCGCATCGGCGCGGCAGTGGAAACAGGAAATAGAGGTACAGGAACCGAGGGTGGTGCAGCAGTGGGAATAAATGTGTAGGTTATCTATTGATGTTTATCTATTGTGTCCTGGGGGCTTGTGCAGTCATAACAGTGATCTAATCTGCACCTCTGGAGAGGGGACACACACACACACACACACACACACACACACGCACGCTCAGTGCCTAGGCCACCAATCATCCATTTAAACCGTTATCACCTTCATCCCATCCATCCATTCAGCCGCCGATTTCCACTTTTTAAGTTATCTCCGCCTTTATGCCTCAGAATCAGTTACTTCCACTCCTACACGCCGCCGCAATCCGATTGCCCCCCCCCCTCCTCTGGCGCCGTGGAGTTCAATGGACTTTTAACGGCGGGAACTGATGCCAGGTTTTTCAGACCGGAGCTGCTGACTGTTGATAACTTGTGCTGATATTTCGGTGTCATTCAAATTTCATTGCGTTGTTGTTGTTGTTGTTGTTGTTTTCTGCCACCGAGGGGCGCTGCGTTGTGCAAGCGTTCAACTTAAATTGCCTCTTTTTCGTGATAAATATCTCGGAAATCGTTTTTAACCGCTTTATTTGTTGTGCACTTAGTTTTTTTCTAGTATAGTCGCTGCCCTGTTGAATCGTGCAGGGCCGTTTTGAGTTCGCGCAAACGGTGGCTTCCCTCCACACCCGGCGGCGGCGGCGGCGGCGGCGGAGGAGGAAAACCGAGCGTCCGTTTGGAGTCGTGCGTCTTTCGTCCGCCTGCTGAAAATCCGTCCACCATAAACGCCGTCTCAGCCGTGTCTCCGGTCTCTGTCCGCTCATTCAGCCGCTAAACGCTGCGCCATGACTCGCTAACTGTGTCAGTTTGCCGTTCGGCGCCGAGTTTGGTGCCTTTTCAAGCGTTTCGGGCTCCATGTAATTGGTTCTCCGACCCAGTTTTTTTTTTTTTTTTACCCACCCCCGCCCCCTCCCCGCAGGTGTGGGAAGCTGAAATACAATTTCTACAACAAGTGTAAAATTCAGGCCTGGTTATTGTTTTACTTATTAATGACGCCTCCCCTACCGGTTGAGGAGCCAGCGCGATTTGCATGCACGTGCGCCGCTTGGTGCCTCATCACATGGCAGGTGATAGTGGGGGATAAGTGGGACAGTAAAGTGTGAGTGTGTGTGCGTGGGGGGAGATGTGGGGCAGGTGGGGGGATGATAGAGGAGATACTGTACTGTAATGAGACCATCCCTGCCGCCTGGGGAGAGTGTGTGGGAGTACAGGGGCAGAAAGAGCATTAAAAAGTGTGTTTTCCAGCATTGGCCGCGCCTCCCTTGCGTTCACCTCGGGGGAGATTGTAGCGCATTTCCCATGTTTGAGTAAACAGGCAGCCATAATAGCGCACCGGAGCATGCAGAAAGCAATCGAGTCTCCTCTATTTACCTTTTTTTTTTTTTTTTTTAACTCTCAGATATGCACAAGTAGCAGAGCTAAACTGTATATGTGTGTGTGTTTGTGTGTGTGTGTGTGAGGCTAAGTCTTGGTTTGCGGCGCCGGCCGGCCGCTTCCCCCTCCAAACCCCTCCGGCGTCACTTGACGTGCACCTCCAAAAAAAAAAAAAAAATTCTAACCCTCGCACGGCGGTGATGAAAACCGTAAGGGCTGTGATTGGTCGGCTTTAGCACATCATTTCCGGTGTGTCACCCGTTTCTCACACGATTTTTAACGCGTTGGTATCGGACTCGGAAATGCGACCGCCTCCGATAACGCGCTCTCTCTCGCTCATCAGCCGCCATTGTTCACTCTATCAGGGGCGAGCGACGCAGGAAGCCAAAACGCCGAACGGTCGACGAATGTTGCGGCGGAGGCCGGACCACCACCAGCGTTTTGGCGTTGGAAGCGGCGGAGGCGAGCGCGTCGGACCGCAATATCGGCCTCCTCGCGCAGACACGCCGCCCCCCTCTCCCCCGCCTCCCTTCAAAAGAGGCGAGACGCCGCCGATTCTTTTCCATTCTCATTTATTTACTTTTCCCCCCGACGACTGTAAATTGCGATCCGAGATGCCGGAGCATGAGGTGTCGCTTGAGCCATCGATTTCCTGTTGGCGAAAAGATGATGGGAAGAAGAAGAAGAAGAAGAAGAAGGAGGAAAAAAACAACAACAGCTTCCTCCAGATGAAACACAACCATCTGCTGCGTCCTATCGCTGCGGCTGCGCGACGACGGCTGCGCGACGACGGCTGCGCGACGACGGCTGCGTGACCACGGCTGCGTGACCACGGCTGCGTGACCACGGCTGCGTGACCACGGCTGCGTGACCACGGCTGCGTGCCCGTGCATGTGCGCACTGAACGCGCCGGCGGCCGCGTCTGCTCATCCGCGCTCGCTCGCCGCGTCCAGCGGCGCCCTCGCCATATTCCGTAATAACCCGCTATGAGGCGAGGAGGGGGTGCGTGTGTGTGTGCGGGGAATGGCCTCTGCACACCTATAAGAAGTGAAGGATGGAAGGAAGGAAGGTGGAGGGAGGCGGGGTTAACTTTATTCCTTTTAAGCTGCTCGAACGGCGGCTCCGGCGGACGCCACCGCCAGAAAGACATTAGCGGCGAGAACCTTAAAGGAGCGCGGCGGCGACTGCGTGGCTCATTTCACCCGGGCGCAGATCTGTTTTACAGCGTCCCAGACCATTTCCCATCTCGGGATGCCGCGGTCTCGTGTGATCTCTCGCAGCGTTTCTTCGCGCGTGTGCGTGCGTGCGTGCGTGTGTGTGTGCGCGCGCGTGTGTGTCGGCCTAATTTGCGTAATTGAAAACAGTCATCTGATGTGCGGTTCAAAGGTTGAGGCTCTTAAGATGCCACCGGCTGATGCATGAATTATCACCTCCGGAGCGCCGGGTTGTGGTCCGAGCCGCGGCTGTGAAGCTTCGCCATTTCAAAAAATGGATTATTTAGCTGCTTAAAGTATGAAGGATTACAAGCCCCGAAAATTAGTTGTGTTTTTCTTTTCTTTCTTTTTTTTCTTCCTCCACTTGAGCCATTGAGAGATGCTCCTCACTCCTGGACCATTTATAAACGCGCTGGATCGAATGTAGCGCTGACTTTTTTGTGTGTGTGTGTGTGTGTGTGTGTGTGTGTGTCCTTTGACATTTTTGAAGGTTTCACCCAA
>CAAKHG010029371.1:0-12571 GCA_901007715.1 Dactylopterus volitans
TATAAGCAAAAAAAAAAAAAAAAAAAAAAAAAGGGGGGGGGGGGGGGCTATATTTAATCTGACCGGGTCCGTTTGGCTCTGCCTCACTCAGGGAACTCGCTCAGAAGCAGATAAAGGGGGCCGATAAGAGGTGAGGGTTCACAAACCGGCTGGAATCAACATCCCGCCCGGACAAAAGCCGATCCTTTGCTTAACTAAAGCAAACACCAGGAAGATTAAATACAACTTGTTAAAAGGTTGCGAGGCTTGTAGAGTTGGGTTTTTGTTTTTTGTTTTTTTTTACAGATTTCTCCCCACAAGAAGGAAAAGGGGAATAAGAAAAAGAGAAATTAAAGCGGCTAAACTGACGTGTCGCTCTCCCACTCCTTTCCTGTTGATATATGGCCATGCAGCAAAAAATCCTCCATGCACGCCCTCCAGAGGAGTTTTGAGCTGCAAGTAATTGAATGCGGTGCTTTTAGCGCAGGGATACATAATGTGATTTTTATTCTAATTCCGTGGTTTCTCTCCGCTGGTAAATAAACTACTGATGTGTCACGGGGGAGAGGGCTGACTCTCGCCGCGCATTCGGCGGTGATTTATTCCTCCGGAAGCCGGAATGTAACCGCTCCACTTCGGCTTTTAACGGCTCCGCTCAAAGTTCATAACCCTCGCGGCGGGGCCGCCGCTGTTTGCACGACCTGTTCAAACCGACACCTCAAACATGTTAGTGTCTGCTGGTGCAACACACCCTCTTTTTTTTTCTCCAATTTTAATTTTAAACCAAAAAGGCACCCTCATTTTCTGCGAAAACTTTATAAAACATTTTAAAAATTTCAAGCAAATATCGAGGCGCTCGCCTGTGCAGGCAAGTATCGGCCTCATAAATAGGTCACGATGATCGACCCCCCGAAACATTAGCGCGCTGTTACCTTTTGTGGCGGATGTGCTCTGTTATTATTTCTTAATGTTTCTGCTGCTGTGTTGATTTCTTTCGCTGGCTGTACAATAAATGACCCCTCACGTGGAGAATAAAGTTTACTTAAGTCTAAGATCTAAACTCTGTCGGGGAGAACAAAAAAAAAAAAAAAAAACGTTGCTAACTAAACCGCAATTAACATTTGGAGAAGCGACGCGTTGTAATCGTCTCTTTCGGAATGCGGGGCGACGCAGCGCCGATCGTCCGCCGGCGCCCGCGGTTTGCCGCGCCGCTCGCTGCGGCGGCGGACTCGGCACAATGGAGCGGCATCTGGTCTTTCCAACCTTTGCCGGAATCCTTTGTTGCGTGGTGAGATGAATACAGTAATTGTCACAATGAGAAATTGACCTTCCCTTTAATCTAGACAGAGGCCCCCTTAACAAGTTAAAATAGCACAAACCCAATTAGGGAATTGATTGCTTGCTTTCATTTCCCTCATTTGCATCGGGGTCATATAGGGGAAGATGAATTAACGGCTTGACTTTTGTTCGCACTGTCATTCCTGGCTGTGCGGCGAGAGGGAATCTTTTGTCTCTGCCTGATGAGCACATCTCCGATAATCAACTGTGGCTCTTTAAACCGAGAAGATTTAAAAAAAAAAAAAAAAAAAGTCCCCCCTTTTCTGTCAACACAGCTGCACGAACGCACCCTTTTAAATGCAGAGATAACTCGATGGATCTTTCGAAAAGGACGATATGAGCGCCGGGACACGGTGCCCACTCGCGGCCAATCAGCGGAGGGTTGTTTTTCACATCATGTCAGCATTACTGCGGACTGCAAATATCCTCACGAGTAGCTTGAAAATTACAAAAGAATACAGGGGTTATCTCTTCTTTGCTTCTCGCCCTTATTTAAAGATTAAGGTTAAAGGGTGACGTTGTCTTTGTGATGCAATCAGCATGTTTGATTAAGTGATTCCAGCATGTTTTGTGCAGTGTAGTTTAGGCCCATGCATGCATGCACACAATCGGCTAATAGATGCGTTGGATGCCGCTCACATCACACTGGTGAGAAACAGCTTTTTTTCTGGTGAGAAACGGTCTGGAGAGAGACCTAAATTATTCAAGCGGTTGTTGAACAAGGAAACGTATAAACAAAACGCCTAAAAATAAATAAATAAAAAAACAGCCATTATCAGCAGTGATGCTCAGATGAAAGTCGTTGTATTTATATTAAATCATGGAAAAGGCGCCGGCGTGCTCCGGCTATCATCCATCCAAGGGGGCTCACTTAAGCCGACTGCCTTCACGTGAAACCCCTGCCTCTTCCGTCTGAGGAACGAGTCGAGAGCGCGCACTTTTATGTGCATATCTGCGCGTTCGCCGCCGCTCGCGCGGGGTGACGGGGAGGATAATGGCACCGACTCCCTTTTGTTGTCTTCCTTGACAAATGGCAGTTTAGAGATTGAACCTCGCGTCTCTTTCAATCTCCTTGAGACGTGCACGGGCACAAATCCCGAGCGCTGTCACCCCGTTTCGGTCTTTGTCGCGGTGATCGATCGAGAAATAGCCAATATGGGCGCAAAGTGTCATTAACATGATTAGAGGCTTGTAAACAAAAAAAAAAAAAAGAGAAAAAAAAAGGCCTTTGGGTTTTCAAGGCACCGCTGCGCACACAAAGACGTAAAGCCGGGCATGTCTGAACATGTGTTCCCTTTGAGCGTTTATGTGACTTAATGGGGGGAGAAATATGTGGCGTGCGTGTGTGTGTGTTGCAATCATTAAAACCTCCACTCGGGCTGTATTTCATCTCGCTGTCGATAAATATCTGCAAATATCTGCAGGTAACATGTTCAAGGGCATGAGGGGTGTCACGGGGTTGTAAATCCCACACGCGCCCCCACCCATTGTCGCCCGAAGGAAGTTTGGCTGCCAATAATTGATGCCCCGTTTCCACACATCACCACTCGTCACTTCTGCAAAATCCCGAACGCCGTGTGTTACCCGGGCCTTCTTCCGTTTTGTGTAAGTAATCATCCAAAAAAAACCAAAAAAAAACCCCCACCAAGGCTTAACTTCTATGACAACAACCAAAATAATGTCACCATTAATCTGGGGGTTATTCCCTCAGACGGTGATTTATAACAGGAGACGCTCGCAATAAAAGTTTGCCCTCCAGACTTCGAGCGACCTGCATGCTTCCTACTCAAAAAGAAAACCTGCTTCCTTTTGATACAGGTAACGCAGACTGGCACATCGGCCTGGCTCAAGTCTGAGCATTATTAAAAGAGTTCATGAATGGGGAAGGAAATGTATAATTCATTGCTGTTTATTCTTTCTTTTCTTTTTTTTGGGACACACGCTCCTTAAAGGCATCGCCGCGGTCAAATTTATCGTCGTCACTTCATCCGTTTGCGCCGCTCCGAGCTCCATTGTTTAAACGCCTTGCGCCGCTTAACGCTCGTGTGATGTTTACTCGCCATTTAAAGAAGCACTGAGCGGGCTGTTTATCTCTCTTCTGGCTACGGAGGCTCGTGTGGCGACCAGGATGTCGGGGACGATTTAAGACTTCCTCCCGCTCGCCTGCTCTGCCTTCCCCGTTTTGAAAACACTGCAGAGGATCCATCTATTCCTCCCGTTGTAATGAGCCTCCCCGGGGGCCCGGGCGCACCATGTGAAGACGCCGTAGTACCAGAGCGATTCATTACCTTGGAAAATGTGAGCTTTTGTTCCATTTTCAGCGGAGCCCCATTAATCTTGGGCTGCCTCCTGGCATGCAGGCCAGGTACTGCTTAGGTAATTACAGTTAATCATGGACTGCGGGCTCCTCGGTGGCTTCTATGCATGGGCACACCGCACCCCTTATGATATTTGTTTACACCCCCTTCTTCCAACTGTAACTCTGCATCCCAGTTTCATCAAAGACGCCGTGTTTCTTTCTTCTTTTTTTTTCTTTTCTCTTCATTCCGAAGAAAGAACTGGGAGAGTTCTGGTGTCCGGTGACATTCAGCTTTAGCTTTAGCAGCAGCCTCCCACCGCTGCACAAACAAGTAAACATCAGACCTCCCTCCCCCTCCTTCCACATCCCCACCGCCCTCCAAACATTTACACTATCCAGCTGTCACTGTTGCACGGTTACTGGAGCCCACTGTTCACCTGCCGTTTATGATTGTGATTAATGGACGCATGATGAGAAGGATGATCCTCGGGAGCAGCGAGCAGAAACGGGCCATCTGTATCTCGGATTCCTGTGGCAGGGGGACGCGTGGAGATGGATAACTTCATCGCCCAGGGTTCCCGCTGCCACTGGAAACCCGGAGGGCGGCGGTGGTGGAAGTGCTTCTATTCAGGACCAAACTAATGAGCACGGGTGCTGCACCAAAGAGGGCTGGCTATTTGAGGAGGTGTCGGTCGCTCCACCAGTTTGGTTCAGACTGGAACATCTCGGCAACTGTTGGATGCAAACCGTCAACTATCTTGTGAATGAGGCACTCGTGCTCGCCAGTGGATGAATCTCAGTAACTATGATGCCCCCCCCCCGTTTTTTTTTTTAGTTCAATTCTCTGTTCTATGAAAAAATATACCTCCAAAAAAGGCTTATTGGCAAACGTTAGCATACTTCGTGATTTTATGCTTAAGAATTTGGCCCAAAGTTGTATATAGTCTTATCGGGTTCCTAGCATAGTTGTATACCCTTAGTTTAGTTTTAAAAGTGAACAGATTTCCATTGTAAACTGATTAGTTTTATGGTCAATAGAAGCTATGTAAACTTTCACTCAAGGGATCTGCGGGGGTCTTTTGTTTAGGGTGAATTCTTCCTTGTGATCCGAACCTTAAATCCTAAAAGTAAAAGTCCTCTCTCAAGTTTCCTGCCACGAGTCGTTTTGTGCGATTTGCCGTCACTTTTTAAATCTAGTTTTCGGGACAAAAGCTCTTAAGCTGCGTCGTTTCCCGCAACTGCAGTCAGTCATCCATGCGAGGAAAAGACAAAACTCGTCGCCGGCGTGTCGGGACTCTGCGAGTACGACATTCCGCCAAAGAGCGACCACCAGCTCCCTGCGCATTGATTAATGTTTTAGATATTAACGTTGGAGGAACCTCTATGTGCGCCGCTCCGATAGCGAAACGTGGTCCTGGTGCTTTGTTGTTTTTGTAATTTTGAATGGAGATAAAACTCGAGAGCTCAAAGGCGGCAGCAGCCAATGAGACGCTCTTAGTCCTCCTGACCCTTTTTTTTTTTCGAGGAGAACAAAAGCTTAGACTAACTCAACCAAGACCGTGATGTTTGCCTCCCTTGATAAAAAAAAAGAAAAAAAAAGAGAGATCGTAATGATGGCAAAGCATGCAGAAGACATTTGGGCCCTGTCTGTTTGAAGTAAATGAGTGAGGGCAGCAGCTTGTTATCTGATGTCACACAAGTGATGAAAGCTGGATTCGGGGTTGCTTCATTCCTGCGCGCTGTTTACAAAGGAGGAAGGGGCAGAAAACAAAGATGCCCCGGCTGTGTCATCATCCGGACGTGCAGAAAACAATCGCGAAAGTAAGGAACGAATCAATATGCTATTCCGCTCGCCTTCTCCCCGGAAAATAAGCGCTGGAGGCAGGCGGTACGTGGAGCGCGAGTCTGTGCAAAGTCTGCTGATGTTCTATCAATTCTCAAGACAATCAGCTCTACCTACCAAACCTGGCGAAGGATTTGGGCTTAGGGTTTTTTTTTTGTTTGTTTGTTTGTTTGTTTTTTTTTGCTAATGTGATACAGCAGAACTCTCGACGGTGCTTCTCTCCAGGATTAAACAATCGTCATTTTGGTTCTACCAGAAATTCGTGCATGCAAACTGAGCCTGATGCAAAAAGCACACTGGTGCGAGCCCGGCCGATCTCACAAACGCCGCAAATACTCGCTGAACCTGCATCGGTTCACTCCAGTTTTGCCAATGTTTTCAAAAGTTAGCGGACCGATTTTATAAAAAGGAACGTTTGTGACCCGTTTTTTTCTCTTTTTTTTTAAATAATGCACGACTGCAGTAGAAATGAACGAGCTTCGGGGGCTCGGCTGATCCTCACCGGCCCTGCACAGAACTGCCATCGACATGGCATCTTTGGTAACCTGATCACAAGCGGATAGCTCCACGGTTGTGAGGGCACCCGAGATGCACTGGGGAGCCACTCCGGACCACATTCGGAGGTGGTCTTGGCTGCGCGTTGTCAAGGTCGTCGAGCAGCGCGGACCTGACTGCGAGCTTGTGGGACCGCCTAACTGGGCCGACGTCGGCCACCAGCAGATGCCGTATTTGCTTTGGCGATTTTTTTTTTTGTTGCCTGGAACACAAGACGACGCAGATCTACTCGGTATCGGTTTGGGTTTCTTCTTCTCGTTTTAATTTCTGACAGACTTGTCGCACCGCTGACCCCTGCAAGGTTTAAGTGGCAAACTCTGATGGTGCAAACAAGCGAGCCTCGGGATGTCTCGTACGACCACTTTGCCCATTAAGAGGTCACATTAGTTGATGTTGGTCAGTGCAGCATGAAAGGAGACAGTTCTGCTCAGATCTCTTCACCCAGCATATATATATGCAATATATATGGAATGTGAGGCGCTAGCTTGTTAGCGCCATGAAAAAATTACCCCGTTAAAACGCATTTGGCTTTTGCGAACGCGACAGGATGTCGCAGTGATCGTGGTGCCGTTTAAATGTTAACGGTGCTCGTGTGTATTTGCATAGGAAGCGGGCAAACTGCGTCCAATCACAATTGGTCACTGGAGATGCGCAGCGAAAGAGGCATTCGAGTGCCAGGTAGAAAACCGGCGTCGAGCCGCACGCTCGCGAGCCGATCGCGATCCGATCGCGAGCCGATCGCCCGAGACGCGTGCTAATTGGTTTCGGTCTTTTCATGGGGATTTGCGGACGGCGGAATAATATGCAGTTGTTTTATGATCATGCAGAGACAAGCTTGGCTGTCTCGCACCGATTCCAGATGGGAACAACGCAGGAGGAGGAGGAAACGCCTCTCTCAATGAGGCTTCGCTGATTTTTTTTTTTTTTTTTTGCTTTTACCTTTGTGTTCTCCTCACCTCTGCCACCTTAAACCGCGGGACACCTGTCCCTTTGTGTGGCAACTTATACGCGCACACACACACACACACACACACACACACACACACACACACACACACAAACAGAAAATCTCTGGGGGTTTCTGCCCAGTCATTTGGCACATTTTTGATGTTGAATCAAAAAAAAAAAAAGGCTAAATGAGAGAGCGAGGAGGGAGCGGGGAGGGAAGAGCGAGCATTCTAGGCTTTCCACTTCAGTGAAAGGCACTCTTTGTTGAGCACTCCTGTGAAACACCCCCCCCACCACCACCACCACCACCACCTTCCACCCTCCTCCAACCCTTCCTCCATATCCAGCCTTCATCCCCCTTCCTTCCAAAAGCGCTGGCGGGTTTTTCATTAAATGCTATCAGAAATGTGACTGGTCCTATTCATGGAGGATGGAGGGCCGGCCGTGTGGCTGGAGAGCAATACCTTCACTGGAGAATGACAGGAATCTGGGCTGTTGGTGAAGGTCTTCTTGGATACAGCGGGAAGACTGTGGAGGACCTGCATGGGGTGCGGTGGGGGCTGGGGGAGGGAGGAGAAAGAGAAGAAGCTGCATCAGTTATTTGTTTTTTTTATTTCCTCCTCACATTCCTGTTTCTGCGCGAGCTCTCTGAATATGTTTGATGCGTCCCTCCGGACCAATGTGCTCTCGCTCTGATTTCCTCCTTTGTTTGCAGTGTAAAGAAAAACAAGCTCACATTTTGTTATATTCAGCAGCAGCTCGGTGTTTTCTCTCTCTGTGCTCCGAGGTTCCCCTCCGAGTAAGACCTCCTTGTCCTCATTTAAAAAAAAAAAGAAAGAAAGAAAAAAGAAAGAAAGAAAAAGTGACTTTAAGAGTTGAGAGCACGCTGCCTAATCTAAACAACATATTGTGCCAGTGTTCCCTCAGACAAACAAGGTGACCAGATCCGTCCGCCGGTCATTTTCTCTCCAAAGGAGGAGATGAACCTTTCATATTGTCGGAGAGCGGTCGATTATGTCACGCGACAATGGGAGGCAGCGGGCTGGAAGAAAACACAAACAATGATTTCCGCAACAGCAATTTAATCCTCTGGCGTTAAAACCTGACACAAAGTGGACAAAGGCGTGAATAAACCCCTGAATCTGAAGATTAAGCCCCGAAAAAAAAAGAAAGAAAGAAAAAAAAAGGGAGAGAGGGAGAGAGAGAGGATCCTTTGTGTAAAAAGATCCTTTATCTGCTTTTGAAGTCGGTGAGACCTGCCAGCCGTCCTCAGCCTCTCTTTGTGACCGGCCCCCGTGTCCCACAGCAAACCACCACCTCACTTTCATCTGCCCGTCATCTTAGGGGGCAATTAATGCCATTCAGGTCTACCCACCACAAAAGGGAGGGGCCCAACGACGGCGAAGGGGGGGGGGGGGGCTCGTCTACTTGTTGAAGCGGGGGGGCTCGACAACAGTTTAGCGTTGCCTAATTTGGCGCGCGCAAGTCGTTGACATTTCTCTGTCTGATGAGATCTGGCGTTTGCTCTCCTCTTGCTGTTATTATTTATGTTTGATTGGGCCTCTGTTTGCAGGCAGGCGGCGTGGAAGCCAGCCAGGCTGTTGCTTAATGAATATTTCACTGCCTCCACACAATAAGCCTCCCATGATAGCCCCCGTTGAATACCGTCTGCAACTCTGCCCATGCGGCAAGCGCAATAAACTCCGGCTCATACTTGATAAAGCCGCGCGCGAGGAGAAGCCCTGGGTTTTATCGTTGACCTTTTCCGCTCTCCCCGCCGTGGTTGCCTCACTCGGGGGACTCCCACTGTTTCTCCTCTGCCGTCCTAATACAGTGGCGTCGGCCCCGGCGTCTGCGAGAGGCAGGGGAAATAAAGCCTCCATTTGCATTACGTAATTTCATGCATTATTCAGAGCTTCGGAGAATCATTTCACCTAGACAACTCCTCAGAGGGCAGTGAGGAGATAACTGTTAGTGACAGGACTGGCTCATGAAATGCAGAGTGACTTAACCACCCAATCTGCAGATATTACCCCGGACCGAATTGGAAATAGACGCCGGCGTGCTGGCGCAGATGCGCTGGCGCAGAGTACGCACTCGCCGCTATTTTCACTTTTTCTTTTTTTTTGTGTTTTTTTTTTTTTCTTAATCACCGAGGTGGGAACAAGTGATATCAGATGCACATTTTCATGGTATATCTGTTTCACGATGCGCGTCATATTTCAAAAAAAGGAGCTTTCAGAGCCTATGGAGAACGGCGGCGGGAGCGAACGGCGGCGGGAGCGAACAGCGCCGTAGCGGGAGCCGATTCCCTCCTCGCACACAAAAACCACAACTATTCAGATTCTGTTAGATAATGATGTTCTATTTTTGCCGGTGCATGCTTTTTTCTTTTTTTTTCCTCAGCGGCACTCTTCTTTTGCAGCCTGTTATGTCGTAGGCTTGTCAAAACGGGGAATTTATTGTCATAATATGTCTCCTTTTTTTTTTTTTAATAAGCTGCATTAGTTTGGTGGCAGGAACTCGCGGTCCGTCACGAGGCAAAGAGAGTGCAGACAGGCCAATTAGTGCAATCAAACAGCCACTGTAGCACATAAGCTGCATAGCAGGGCTGCTCACAGCAACTGGACAGTGTGTCTTTATTGTCCCGAGGCTCACAACGGAACCCAAGCCTGAAAGAACTCAGGGCTCCAACGGTGGCGCCGTTGTTATCGCGGCACGGGGAACGCGGCGGCACAGGACCGCTGAGAAATAAAGCTTTTTCTCCCGTCTAATCATAGACAATGGAGTGTATTTCATTAAGCCAGATAATGGTGTGTGCATTTCATTACCATAGATAACTAGGAATATTTAGATGAGCGATGAGGTGCTCATAAAGCGCCAGTTGGTAGCCATGGTAACCTGGATCACGGCAAACAAAAGAGTCGGGGAGAGATGTTTGCGAGGGGATGGAAAAGAAACGGGGAGAAAGGGAGGGAAGGGAGGCAGACGGAGGGGAACCACGGAGCGAAACAGTCTCAGGCCAGAGCCACCAGACTGAGCGCCTCTGTGCCGAGGCTCAGGTGATGGCCAACATCCTCCTTTGTTCCCAAAAGTTAAATACGCTTCCCTCCGTGGGATTCCCCCGCCGCCCCCCCACCCACCCCCCAATCTCCTGACAATCGCCTGCTCATGTAGCCGTGGGCCCAAATAATAAACTTAATCAACCCGAATGTGGAAATCAATGTGCGGTAAGAAAACCCATCCATCCATCTTGCCTCGCACTTATGAATATTACAACCCCCATGTGCTCGGCTCGCGCTGCCACTCAAACCCGACTCGGCACTGTGTGAATTTCAAATGAAGGCGCCGCTGACAATGAGGGGAGCCTCCGAGCCTAAATCAGCCCAAACACTGACCTTGACCTTGGGAGACGGCTCTTATTCATCCCATTTCAGAGCTGTCAGTTTGAGGACAATAAAGCAGGAAGGGTTATATTACCGGGGATGACACTGTGGCATTGAAAATCCATTTCTTTTAGCCCCCGCCGCTCAGATACCGGCCCGCCATTAATTTAGATACGTCGCTGCTGACTGAAAAATTAAGGGTTGCGGGGAGAGGCAACTTAATACAGCAAATGTGACGTCTGTGACGTGGAATATTGATTGCGGCTCACATTTTCATTACAACTTTGCCGGTCGAGCCGTCGCACGCCTTAATTACGAGCCGAATTACGGACACCGCTAGCTTAATTCTAAAGATTAAAACGTATATTTCGCGCTACCTTGCAGCGCCCGAATAAATGTTCCTCCTGGGATAACAACTGAGAAGGCGCGGCAGGAAGGAGGCATTTGTTCTCCCCAGTTTGACATATTTACTTATTAATTGTATACATTTATGCATTAAATAAATAAAAAAAGCCTCCGCCATTCCCTCCTCTTTCCCCCCCGACTGTGAAAACAGTGTCACGGCAGACGACACAGAGAAGAGAAAATAATTGCACATTAGCTGAAAGCAGATAGCGGTCCATATGGACAAGTGTTCTTGTTACCGCTGACACTCCACATTAACAGGAATGCGGCAGACCTTTGATCAAAACAAGATTTAGCTCTTTAAACTTTTATTCACCCAGGGAGCCGCTTTGCAGAGCAACTCCGCTTCACATTCAGCGGCACTCATTTACAGTCGGAACCCTCAAAACTCCTGGCTGCAACCTCGATATGAGAAGCTCCGGCAGCGGATGCACTTTAGAGCGTTGTTCATTAACATTTTAGGGGTCAGGGTTTGTTTGGGGTTTTTTTTGTTTTTGTTGTTGTTGTTTTTTTCAAAATTCATGAAACCATGTGGATCAGCGATTTTTACTTTTCATTTGATGCAAAAAAGAATGGCGGGAATAAGGATTGATATATTCAGATAGTCATCAATAATTAATCGTTGGCCAGTTGTAGTCCGCAGCTAACAAGATGTTGGTTTCTCAAGCACAAAATATTTTTTGCAGGGAAGCGGAGCACAAAGCCAAAAACAACATTAAACATGGGCCATTGCAAGTCTCCGTACCCAAAAAAATCCATGTCAGACCTGGTTGGGTATGTGAACTGCACTGCTCTGTATCTGCTATCACATCCCAGTTATAGACACCTAATAATACACCATTTGCCTGGGATGAGAATTACATTTTGTTTTGTCGTCCAAACATGGAAAACTTACTTTAAACTTGATTTTTTTTTTTTTTCGTTAAAACAGCAGTGAAAACCCGCATCTCTCGAGGGACGAGGCCAACCCTCCGGCCTTAAAGCAAGCGCTCGCTCCTGAGTCATACTGTTCATGAATCAAATCATGGTGACTGGCTTTTTGTTCTGCTCTGTGCAGGCACGGCGAGGTCCCCACAAGACTGGGAACACAGGACCCCCCCCCCACACACACACAGCAGGGTGAACCCAGCCTGTGACAGTCAGGCATGATAATGTGGATTCCCATGATGATGCACGTATGTGTGGAACCCGACTCCAGTCTTTGGCCCACGGTAATAAGATCAGCCTGTTTGGGCCTGACAGGCTGAGCCTCTCTCAGGGTGGCCCATCTGGCCAGTGCCCAGGCTGTGGCGCCAGCCACCAGCTCCGCTGCGCGGGGACCCATCTGTGGTCCTGCATGGTATCGACCATTACACTGCCAGGTCTGTTCTGAAAACATGGGTCCACTGCTCTGTGTGTGTGTGTGCGTGTGTTCTGCAGATGGGCTAGCGGGTCAGCTAATAGCAGCAAATCACGCCGAGTGATTATTTTAACCTGCTCAAGGTGTACAGATGGGCAGGATTTGTGGCAGCAGGATGTTCCAGACTGGTAAGACGTCTGGCGAATAAAAGAATGCAAACTAAAACTCGCTCTTGTTATTTCCTTTGAAGGTAAGAGCCTGTATAGGTCTACTTTATTTTTGTCGATGTTTCATTTCCCTTTTTCCTGGACAAACACAGCCAACATGATGTCAACCTAACATTGTGAAGTCTGGAAGCAGGAAATTAACAATCTATTAGCTAGAACCAATAAAAAGGGCACGTATCACACACACACACACACACACACACACACACACACACACACACACACACACACACACACACACACACACACACA
>CAAKHG010029376.1:0-11247 GCA_901007715.1 Dactylopterus volitans
AATCCTTCCACTGACAACAAAACATAAAAAAAAGATGGAATCTGGGTTGCACGCCACTCCAGGAGGTTCTCCTGCAAGGCCAACCACTGGAACTCCAAAAACACCATGAACAGCAACGCAGGTGGGACAAATTTCATCCGCAGGGAGGCCACGTTTTTGTTTTCGTTTGATGGAAAACAACCGTGAGGCCTCTTGGGTTCCTTTTTTTTTTTTTTCTCGATCATCTGAGGCGGAACCGCCTCGGCTGCCATCCGCCGTCTGTGCAAACAAGCTGTCACCTGCTCCCCATCTACCGCCACAACAACGCCTCATCTGCACACACACGCGCGCACACACCCAAAAGTCTGCAACGCTGTTGCACGGCCGGCCGCGGCGTTCGCTCGCTCCCGTGAAGTTCAAGCCGTGGAACAGCGGTTCCTGGCGTGCGGGGTTTGATTCGAGGTTGTCCCGCTCACGTTCACGTCCAACACATCGCCAAACATGACCAAACACCCCAAACACCTGGGCTCCTACATTAGTTCTGACTCTTTCCCGTGATTGGCTGATCACAAACGCACGCCGGGGGGCCCCGAGGCGCCGCGGCTCATTGGCTGGCCGCCTGCAGGCGCTGGCTGACGCCGACGTCTGGATGGTTCGCGCCTCATCTGGCAGGAGACCCGCCTCGAGGGCAGAGGGGGGGGTCAAAGTTGACTCCACTTAACGGGGCTCCTGCGTTCCTCCAGCAGAACGCACGCGGAGGCCCTGCAAGGTTCTGCAGGTTTTTCGGGGAGCCGGAGCGCGTTAAGAGTTCTGCACGTTTCATTATCACCTTCTGCATGTGATCAGTTTTTTTTTAAAAAGGAGCTTGCAATGATATTGGAATCGGATATTTAAAAAAAAAAAAAGGTGAATCATCACCCAGCATGACGCTGCAGAGGGAAGCAGGTGTGACGGGGGTCACGGGGTACCCCCCCACCACACCCAGCCACCTCCACCACGCCTCCCCCAATCACCGGCTCCACGCTCTCCAGGTGCGTCCTTTACCTGAGCACCTGCTGGTCCCCGCTCGCGGGCTCCTCGGCGCCGCCCCTCGACCTCCTCCCGATCTTGGGCAGCTTGAGCCTCCACCTGCCGCCGTCGCTCGCCTCCGCCGGCGCGTCCAGGCTGCTCTCGCTCCTGGAGAACAAACTTTTCAGCGCCTTCCTCGGCGAGCCCCTCTTCTTCGTCGCCATGGTCCACGGCGAGCGGGCGGGCGGCGCGCGTCACCGGCAGCTCTCCGACCGCTGGGTGCCCAACCCCCCCACACTCAACCCTCAACACCCGGCGACGGTGACGGTGATGATGTGCGACCACGGAGCGCGGACAGGTGACGGCTGCGTCTGCTGCGGCCGCGCCGGTTTGTGCGCGTCTGCGTCTGCGGCGGCGGCGGCGCGGTCGATGCGCGCGTCCGCGACGCGACACGCCCCCGCAGGAGCGACTGACGGACGAGCGCGAAATATAATAGTAATAAAAACATTAAAAAAAAATAAAATAAAATAAAAAAAAGAGGGCGCTTCATTTGTCTTAAACTTTGCGCCGCTTTGCGGATGTTTACGTGTATATTTAGCGTGTTTCCTCCTGCGTCTCCGTCCTGCAGCCTGTATTAACGCAAAAAAAAAAAAAAGGCTTTAGGTTGCTGGTCTGTTGATAACGACGCTAAAATTAAATTAAATTACAGGAGATAAAAGACATAACACAAAAAACCTTAAATAGCCTGATTTTTTTTAACGAATTAATTATTATTGTTTTTATTAAAGAGCCCATGCGAGCAAGACCTCGTGGTGGAAACTTTGACATCAGATGAAGAAAAAAAATTATATTTATAATATTTCTTTTAATACACGTAAGAACTGGAGAAAGTCAACGTCAAAAAAAAAGTTTTTAATTTCATTTTAAAAGTTTCATTTTTTTGCCCGTTTCGCTCGAAAGTCGTGTGCGCGCTCTCGCGTTTGACCTCCCCAGATAATAATTGCTCCACAACAACAACAACAACAACAACAAAATAATAATAATATAATGATCAATAGACGTACAGCAAAATGACCGCTTTTGACCGTGCGCAGGCGCAGTGGCTGAGCAGCGACCCCCCGTGGTCTCCGCCGAGATCGCAGGCCCCTCAGCCGTCAGACCCCCCCCCCCTTGCGCGTTGGCGTGCGCGTCGGCCGTTCCGCCGCTGGAGGGCGCTGCCGGCTCGTTCAATTCTGCTGTTATCGCACAAGCGGCTTTAACTTAAAAGAATTCGAGTCCAGTTTTCATGTAGTTTTGCTGTCAATGAGTTTTGGGAAAAAAAAAAAAAAAAACGGTCCAGGCCCCGGTAGCCCCTCCGGGAAGTGTATTTGTCTGACCCTTCACCCAACGCCAGTTTGCCATGGGAGACCCTACCAGGGGCTGCTGCCCCCGACAACACAGCTCCTGGGATCATTAGGACCCCCCCACCCCCACCCCCTCTACCACCACTATGAGGTGATGGTCCACAGAGGGGAAACCAAAAAAAAAAAAAGTCAAAGAAATGAATTTAGTCACTCGAGTATATCGCGCCGTTAAAACTTTCGCTGGTATTGGAGGCTGACAGCGGTTTCTGACTGCAACAGTAGCCACCCACCATATCCTGGTTTACGACTGGAGATAAGAAGTGCGTGATGATAAACCAGGAACACGATTTCATTCTGATATGGGGCTGCAATTTAGGCGACGTCCCGATATGCTTTCGGTTTGTTGGTTTTTTTGCTTTAACACCGGGATTCCCAGGTGAGAGGCGTTCAGGGACACCGGCTCTGGGTGGAGATTATCAGGAATGACAAATAAATAGTCAGCTGGGACTCAGCTTAACTTACTATATGTCTCTGGTTCAGTGAGCTTAATGGCTGGATTTATTACTTTTTTTTTTTTTTTTTTAGTTTATCAAGGAAGCCCATTAGTTATTACCTCAGCAACAAGTATTCTTCCTGGGGCCCGCATGAAAACAAAAAAAACACACACTTAAACGCAACGCATGCCAGTTACAGTAAAACAAAAATGGAGACAAAATGTACAAGATCAGTCATAATTTAAAAAAAATAAACATCACCATGTTCACCGTGTAATCAGCAATGACCAACAATGGCACAAACAAATACCCCAAACAGAGTTCTAATGCAACAAATGCACGTCAAACTGATGCACAATTTGTACAATTTGCACTTCAGAAACTGAATATTTGATCAGAGATGTCATTTCTTTCTTGATAATTGCTTTCAATTTCTTTTTAAAGCTGATTTCACTGCTAATCTGCTCCAGTTTGTCATAAACTCCGTAGATTACAGTTTTCTGTGACACGTTGTAAATGTGCCGGCCTCCCATGAACCCTTGTTCCTCTTTGCATTGTGTACAATATTCTTATGGATTTTCATTCATTCATTCATTCACTCATTCATCGCCTTCCGCTTATTCCGTTTACGGCGGGGTACAAACACCCTGGATGAGTCGCCAGCTCATCGCAGGGCCACATGAAGGACAGACAACCACTCACACACGCACACACACCTACGGGCAATTTAGAGTAGCCAATTAACCTCAGCATGCTTTTGGAAGGTGGGAGGAAGCCGGAGAACCCGGAGAGAACCCACGCAGACACGGGGGGAACATGCAAACTCCACGTAGAAAGATCCCAGGCCAGGAACCCAACCTGCGACCTTCTTGTTATGAGGCAACAGTGCTAACCACCGCACCACCGCGTCGCCCCCTTGTGGATTTTGTTATTTTTAATTTTTCCATTTTTTTTGTCCATTTCAAACACCATAAGAAAGGAATCCACCACAATGACATTAAGAAATAGTGATGAGTTTTCAACGACTGGATACACACACACACACACACACACACACACACACACACACACACACACACACACACACACACACACACACACACACACAGAGTTATCGTTCATAATGTCTGAACATGTCCCGAATGTTTGAAAAAGCGAAAACTAAAAACTCAAACTGTGAAATCATCCTTGTGTTCACGATACAAAACGTCACAGAAATGATTATTAACAAAAAAAAAAAATGGCACGAACGGCACAAAAACGCGTTGAATCTAACATTTTCAAAACTCCAATTTCATAAAACGTATAACAGGTAGATTCGAATTTTAAATGGCATCATATCAAGAACATGTTTTTTTTTTTTCCGAGGAATACCTGGAATATGAAACGATAACTTTTGATCACAACGCTATTGCAGGAAAAACCACCTGCTGACGCGTCTAAGTTTAGCGTTGCTTTTGTGATATTCACGCCCACCTGTGACCGGCACTTATTGACCCTCCATAATTTTACGGCCACAGTAACCATTTAACAATAAATGGTGACAGGTGATCTCTCATGTTATTAAACTACGTGCGTCATTTCGTGCTGGGTGTCTGAATGGGAGATATAAACGTATAAATGAGGGGAAAAAAAACAAAAAACGTTTTTCTATCAGTTCGCACTCTCCGTTTCTAAAAAACAAAAAACATAAAGTCTGAGGAGCGGTCCATGTCGCGTCAGAGCCTCTCCACAGAAGTGAACTCCCCGCTGACGCTGATGTAAACAAGCACTTTAATCTGTCACCTTTAGACCCGCCTCGCTGCCACGGCGACGCCAGCCCGCGCTCTTACTGGGCCGCCCCGCTCCCACCTTTACGGCCTCGGCGGCTGACTAATACAGTAACCGCAACTGAAAGTCAGCCGCCTGTGACATTCCGTCGAGGGCGTGCAGGTTCAGCCGGTGAAATCTGCGTTTTGCAGCTCTGCGCTGGCCGGAGATGTTGGCCTGCACGCTCACACACACACACACACACACACACACACACGTACATGCGTTCGCACGCACACACGTGGACGCGTTTTATGCCATTTTACAGCCATCATGATCGGATGTTGCAGATATACGCTTTTTTTTTGAGGAAGCTGTGATTAGCGAGACAAAGACGCCGTCAGTGCGTCTGACCGCCCACAACGGGATTATGTGTCAGATTTTACGGAATAAAACATTTCACCCCCACCCCCCACCCCCCACCCCCGGTCTGTGGACCAGGGTCTCCCATGGCCTGGGGGAGGGGCCTGTCGGCGAGCGCCACGTTGCCAGGCCTCCACCAATGGGGTCCAGTCAGGTCCAGCCCGGGGCAGAGACGCGGGTCCGTCCTCCAGCAGGGCCCACCACCTGCCACCATATGGGTCTGGTGCAATGTGGATCGGACGGCAGGCCGCTGCTGCCCCCCCCCCGAGACCTGGAGCGGAAGAAGACCAGACTAGAAAACATTTCATCTTTGTGCTTTACCAGAATTTTCTTCCCGCTTTTTTTTTTTTTGTACACATCAAATCAGGTTCACATATCTGAAATGATAATAATAATAAATTTTACTTGTGTTGCACTTTACATTTAAAACAGTCTCAAAGCGCGAATGAAGCAAAATGAATAAAACAGTTATAAAAAAGACGGCCGGGATCTGAGATGGTCCCTCACAGCGTGATGACGTAATAGATGACATTGAATATGGCCGCGTGTTTTTCCGTATGTGCTGTTTCTGGTGTGAACAATAGCAGCGCTGCCGTGAAACCACATTTCCTCTTACAATAAAATGTGAATCTGGAAAAAAAAAACAAAAAAAAAAGAAAAGAAAAAAAATCAAAGCGGGAGGAAAATTTTGGTGAACCAAAAGTAAAATAAATGGGGACCCAGAGTCACAAAATGTCATAAAAATGCAATCAGTAAAAAAAAAGAATGGATCTAACAAATTAGTTGCTAAATGTGACCCGGCAAACCGAGTTGGGCGCAAATTTGAAACTGCTGAAAGTGATTGTGGATCACCTGGATGGAGGTTCTGACCCGTCCTTTCATGCAATTTCCATATCCAACGTTAAACGTTAGTTAAGAGGTTTAAGGGGCTAAAAGCAAACAATATGGCAAAAGAGATGCAGAAAACAGTGCAGAATGTTGGGTATTTCATCCATTTGATGCCAAAACAAACATCTCCACCTTCCACCGAAAATGTACGTATAAAGAACTTTTTTTTTCTTCCTAAAACTGCGGAATGAAACGTTAATTTTTAGCCCTTAAATGCATATTTGCATAGCTGCAAAAATGCCATTGCCACCAATCGGTGGACACATTCAGGAGCCGGGGGTCAAAACTGGGCAACAACTAAAAAGCTACTTTGTCGCCCAGTATTTCAGGGTACTTGGTTGCTTAGCTTGACAAAAGTATTCAACATTCATGGAAACTTTTTGGCTTTATGGTCTGTCTCCGAAAAATCATTACAGGAACGGATGACGCCATGCTGCTGATGCAGTCTAAGAATGATCTAAGTCCTGCAAAGAAGGGCGTCTGATTCATTTCTGACTTGACAGCTGTGCAGTTTCAGCAAAGGTAAAAACATGCGCGGTTGATCTCGGCGGCCCTCGGCGCGACAGTGAACGCAAGAAATGGCATGCAAGAATCAGAGGATCGGAAATATCATAATCAGAAATACTTTAATTCATCCTGGAGGAACAAAGTATAACAAAAGGCATTGCAAAAAGAGGAAGTAGACCCAAATATGGATCATGAAATCGTGCCTTGAATCAATAGAAAACTACATGAAATGAAGTATGAGAAGTGAGACGGCTCTGCTAGAGTGATTTTGTGAACATTCACAATAATAAACAGACATAAATCTTGTTTTTATTGTCATCAAGCTGTTTCCCATTAACATTATTACAGGAAATGACTCCAAGGTTACACTTGAGTTTTTTTTTTGTTTTTTGTTTTTTTTAATGTCTCATTCACTCCACTCCGCCTGTGCCTCTGTCCGAGTGTGGTTATTATTATGCAACAAAAAAAAATAAAAATGTACATGTGGTACCAGCTGTGTCCTCATATTTTTTTTTTATTGTTTTTATTATTCTTCTTTGTAAATTTCCAGGAACCACAATGACACACGGCAGTTTCACGGATCGCTTTTCCTGATCCAGGCTCCTGCGGCGCTGCTGGTGAACGGGCGAACGTGCTCGGCCAGGCGCGGATGTGGGCGCATTAAAAAAACAACAACTAAAAAAGCCAGTTTAGGTTGGGATGTGACTAATGAAGGTATATCCGGATACTGTTCCACCCCCCCTCAAAAAAAAAATAAAAATAAAGCTGTGTCCACTGGGATATCGATGCCGAAGGTAATAACATCCGCCTGCGTGCGTCATTTGTGTCATAAAGCAGTGTTGCAAGATGATAAAGGCTTCCATGGAACTGATCCTGAACAACGCTTACCAGGACGGTTGGCAAGGTGACGGCCGTGTGGCTATTCCGAGCATTTCATGTCACCTCTCTTCTTCTGTTTTTAATGCTATAGCAAAATTTTTGAATTAAAAAAAGAAAACAAAAACAAAAAAAAAAAAAAAGATAGAAATAGTCGCTGCAAGCCAAACATGTGGGTGTCTGCGTGGCATCAGGCAGGGAGTTTCAACCAGATATGACTCAGGACCGTACCTCGGTTTTTACTGGAAGTCCTGTCTGATTACTTACAAAGAAGATTAATCACCAATATGCAGCGATCAGCCGCAGCTTTATGGCCGCTGCATGCTCGCCGTGGAATAAAACGCGGCGGCCCTGCAATAAATTGTTTTTGAGTTTTATGTTGAATTTCCATCGAATGTGTGCGAGAGAGGTGTTGACATATTTGAATGATTGTTATCGGGACTGTAATTTGCGACGCTGTTGGACTGTTCTGGGTTACACTCAGAGGCGTCCCTAATATTTTGGTCATCGCACTCATATGCATTGGGGTGACCAAAATATTAGGGACACCTCTTGGTATGACCTAGAGAAGTGAATGCAGGGGTCATTGCATCATATTCTGAGCTGAACATGCACTGGTCATAATGTTGTGGCTGATCGGTGGACAGCACATTGGCAAATACATTTCTTGGTAAGTCACCAGACAGGACTTCCAGTTAAAGACCAAAGTGTTAGTCATAATTGGTTGAAACTCCCTGCATGATGCCAGCGATAAGTGTCCCTAATATTTCGGTTACCCTAATGCATATGGGTGCGGTGACCCATATGCATTAGGGTGACCGAAATATTAGGGACACCTCTCAGTGTCACCCAGCGAAGTGCAACAGCGTCACAAGTTACACCTCTCTCACACACATTCAATCAAAATTCAACATAAAATAACATAAAACAATTGATTGCAGGGCTGTTGTATTATATTCTACGGTGGACATGCAGTGGTCGCTTATCAGTGTATGGTGTTTGTTTATTTATTTATTTTTTTTGTTTTGTTTTTTTTTTTTTGGATTCATGGTCAACGTGCCTTCAAAATAAGGTGCACCACAAAACAAATATAAAAGTACATGAAAAGTAAAACTCACCATGATGCTAAATCAACGAGAATAGAATACTCCAAATGCTTTTTTTTTTTGTTTTTTTTAACGCGGGGTGCTTGGTCTCCAAGAGGAGAGGCAGTTTTGAGGGCTTCATTGCCTCATTGGAGAGCCGGTCGGCGCATATCATGCAGAGCGGGCTTGCTGCATCTGAATCATCTGTCGCGATAAGTCGTCCATATTTTACGGTCTCCTGGTTTTGTCTGTTAAATGTAGCGTTTTCTTTTTTTTTATTGGTCATGTGGCCTCATTGGGCCTTTTTCCCCCTTTGCAAAAAAGCTTTCCAAAGACGTCTGTTTTTTTACTCATCTTGCTAGCTTGTGGGTTTACGCAACCATCTTGACATGCGTCAAGGGTGGCCATTTCTCAGATCTCAAGTCTGGCAAGTCCAGACTCGCAGACTTTGGAGGCTCAGACTTGGGACGTCCGCCACAAGTTCAAACTCCAGAAGTCCGCGAGTTGGCAGGTCCGGTCCTTGCATTTGGAACAGCGGCGTTCCTCTTCTTCTTCTTCTGTGTGAATGGCGGCCGGTGCTAAGTGCATAAGCGTCATTAGCGCCACCTACAGAGTGAATCATGTAAAACAACCACAACTCATTCCTGTTTGAATATTTCATATATAAATATTTATTAGTTTACGTATGTATCAATTTATATATTCATGTATATATTGGTTTTATATATATATTTCAAATGAGTCTTTTTTTGAGCGTGCGGGCATATAAAAGATGAACAGTGCGCAAAAGAAGTTGTGGGAGTTTGTGGAAGTTGTGGAAGTTGGTGAGCTCGAGATCGAAGCAAAGTTAAAAAAACAACAACAACAAAACCACGAAATGGATGAGAGACGTCTTGTGGGCCAGCAGGGAACCGAGGAGGGTCTGCTGGGGGAAAGACAACAAAACCTGTATGTGTGGTAGCTGGAGCATTTAAATCAGTTGACGTGTGGGTGCGGAGAGAACCGGCACCATGTACAGTACATTGGTATTTATTACTGGTTTTGGCACAAGACTGAAGAACAGTGAGGAGCAGAAACCTGTGCCAACTTGAGGTGAAAAGATGATTTTTTTTTTGCCGGACCGTTCGGGTCCGTTCGGGTCCTTTAAGCCACCTTTGGATTTTGAACAGTCATTTCTGCCTCTTTTAATGCTAACGGCAGCAGTTGATGGTTTGGATCAAGGTTTAAAACCACAACCTCACTGCTCGTCACACCTTCACGGTCCATCACACACGCGCACGCGCGCACACACACACACACACACACACACACACACACACACACACACACACACACACACACACAGGTGCCTCAGCCCAAGCGGGTCCCCATTGACGCGCCCATTCAAACCACATTTGTTTGGATATGCTCCAATTTAGCCGTCACATGAGCCGACACCTCTGAGCCTCTGGGTTGAAAATTAAAATCTTTTTTTGTTGTTGCCATTTTTCATGAAATTACATATTGAACCACTAGTTGGCAGCAGAGCTAACATAGGGGTCCTAAACGGGAGATTTTGACGTGAACCTGCTCCAAACAAAAAAAACCAAAAAAAAAGCGCAGCAAAATGATTGTTGTTGTGATTTATTGACATACACAAAGCAGCCCAAATATTCCGCTCTGCACTTCATGATTTATACTTTGTGATTTTGAAAAAAAAGTTTGATGAGGGCTGGAGCTGATTAAAAGATGGAAGCTATGAAAGTGGGTAAAAAAATGAACTTGAACCATACAGTTGCTAGCGGCTAGTGGCTACGCTGCGTAGCGGCAGGCCACGACCTCACCCCTCCCCCCCCTCTCTCTCTCTGTCTCTCTTTTTGTCGTCCATCAACATGCCGCTCTTGCCTCCGCGACGCTTCTGCACAGAGACGCTGAGGCTGGCTTGCGGCGCCGTCGTTTTTGGCCCCGCCCTCGACCCGCCGAGACGGGAGCTACAAAGAGCGATAACGGGCTTTCGGTGCACGGATCCACCTGTTCTGCTATTAGTCAGCGTCCAATCAAAGTAATTCAAAGACCGGTATTTTAAGGTCACGGGGTTCTTTGCCACCCCTCAAAGGTTGAGGAACGTGTCAGAGGTTCTGGCTATGAGACGAAGGCAGATCGCATCGGTCATGTAGGCTCTTATTGCAACTCTATGAACCGAAAAAAAAAAGTATTTATGGTAGCCGGTTTTGCTTGCAGCCTTCCAGCAGGATTTCCTGTCACCGCTTGAGTTTAGTTTGACGGTGCTCTTTGAGAGGTTTGGGGTGTTTTTTTTGGTTTTGTTTTGTTTTGTTTTTTCATTCTGGTCAACTGCGCGTGGGTGTTTCTGTGGCGGCAGCGGGGTTCTCCCACGCAGCAGGAATCGGAAAGGAAACGCAGTCACACGAGGAGTCATTGCAAAGCGAGAAGGTGAAGCAAATAGGTGAGAGAGAGCGAGGGAGACAGAGAGAGAGAGAGAGAGAGAGAGAGAGCGAGGTTAAGAAACAGAGACTGGGGATGACTGTAAAGCGCCAAGCATACTTACGGTAACTTTGGAGCAGAAACGCAAATTAAAAAAAGGCTTCTAAAGGGAACATGAGACCGACGTTCTCCTCCATCAACCTCAGCATGAGAACCCTTGCCAGCCGGCGCTCTCGAATGTTGTGTAACATGATCGCGTCGCATAACATCAGGATAAGTGACGGCGCGAGTTTCCCGCATGCTTGCCAGTTACCGTCAGAGCTGGTTGCTCATAGTTTTTGCACAGCCGGCGGAGCGCAGCTACTTAGCTGCCTGGATTGCGCAAGCTGCGACGTAAGCGGCCGGCTTTTTTTTTTTTTTTTTTTTTTTTTTTTTTTTTTTTGTGGGTTTTTTTTTGTTTTTTTTTTCATTATT
>CAAKHG010029381.1:3334-15645 GCA_901007715.1 Dactylopterus volitans
AAACACACACTAATGTGAACAGATGGACACGTCCACAGCCACCTGTCCACACTCGAACACACACACACACACACACACACACTCGTACGTGCACACACACACACACACACACACTCTCCATTGCTCTTTGCCACTCTTTCTGTGTGTGTGTATGTGTGTGTGTGTGTGTGTGTGTGTGTGTGTGTGGTTGGAGAACCATTGTTGCTTTGTGGCAGGGAGCATTAATCTGCTGAAAGGAGTCACTGCCGTCATGGAATACTGCTACCATGAGAAGGTGGACATGGTCTGCAGCGATGTTCAGGTAGATGGTACATATTAACGTAACCCGGCAATGCACCTGATGTAAAATAAAACGCATGGTCCAGTTCTGGTGCTCTCAGGTCCATTGTTGACTCGTCTCATACACAACAAACTGTTAGGACTGCGTGTTCTGACACCTTTCTATTAGAACCAGCATGAACTTTTTTAGCAATTTGAGCTGGTCTGTTGGAATGGACCACATGGGCCGGTGTTCTCTGCCCACGTCCATCAGTGAGCCTGGGCCGTCCATGACCCTGTGACATGCTTTTCATTCCTTGGACCACTTTCAATAGGTTCTGACCACTGCAGACCAGGAACACCTGCACAAGAGCTGCAGTTCTGGAGATGTTCTGACCCAGTCATCTAGCCATCACAATGCGGTCCTTGTGAAAGTGGCTCAAATCTTTCCTGCATCTAACACATCAGCCTTGCGGACAAAATGTTCAATAGCTAACAAATATATCCCACCCACTGACAGGTGCCATGGTAACCAGATAATCAGTGTTATTCACTTCACTTCAGCGGTCATTGGTTACAATGTTACGGCTGATCATTAGATCAATATTGGAGCAGGCCTTGTTGAATGAGCGGGTCACATGACCCTCACGAGGACGGTTTTCTCTCTCTATGGATTTAGCGGACGAGTTAGACAACTTTGGTGCCAACAAATCTTCATCGATTGATTATCCGTTCAGTTCGTCTTGCTGATCCTCCAATGGATGTTTGACCAATTAGATGTTATTTTTCATGTCTAATGATTTATGGATTGATTCCACAGCGTTTGACTGACTTTGCAATGATATTCTGACCTTTTAGCATTTCTGAATTTTAGCAGGTGCACCACAAAAAAAAAAAAAAAAAAAAAAAACTGGATGAAGGTGTTTCATTTCATCTTGATGTTACAGGTGGAAGGGGAGATGAATGTTCCTGAGTGTGTTCCTTTGTTCAGAGAGCATTAATGCTAAAACCAGACAGTTGTATAGATGAGAATCTCCGTGATTAGAGGGGAAGACAGGCAGCAGCGATGTGAAGGAAGTCGTGCTCTAATTACGCTGAATGTAATTACATTTTCACTTGTCTTGTTCAGTGATTAGCAAACAGCAGATTATTAATTCTTTCCCTCATTTGGTTATTACATTTTTTTTCCTTCCCTGTATGCCGCCCATATATAATATGTTCAGTAACAATACAAAGGTTTTAAATTGGAAAGGCGACAATAGCAGCTTGCTCCATTATTCATTAAGACATTCTAAATTAAATGTGGAGCGGAGTAAAAAAAAAAAAAAAAAGACAAAGCGAGGAAGTGGAGAAAAAAGGGACAGCTGGAAAATAAAATCAAAAGAACACAAAGTAGAAATAAAGGGACTTTGAGGAAAGTAGAGCCAGATGGAGAAAGAACGACCCAAGCGGAGACGTGCAGGTTGGATTTTAACGGGACAACATGAAGAGATCAGCCTGCTGCTTTTGTTGAGCTGTTTTCATTGGATGGATGATCCAGTAAATCCTTCCTCTGTTGCAGAAAAAAAAAATCATTACCGCTGGGAGATATCCGTCTGACTCTTCTAACAAGCACACAATGACCGAGAGACACATGAAAAGAAAAAGGCTGCTCTGAGCAGACAGTGGCGAGGAAAGCTTTGAAAAACCACAAACAAGCCCTTTGGCGGGAACTGAACTTCACTGTTTGAAGGTGCACGGAGCGTGAAGTCATATGAGGTTCCTGCAGAGGAATCCGGCCTGTGAGCGGATGTCGAGGCCCTGATTGGAAACGTGTACGTCCACCAAGAAGGTCAGTTTGAGAATGCACAAGTGGCTTCAACGAACACAGCGGCGAGCTCAGCAGCGATGGAGCAACATTCATTTATTGCTGACAATCGTCATAGCAACCTGCATCCACAAGTGGAATCCACAAGTGGAACCCACAGGTGCCGCAAGTATGTCGCAGAATAATGTTATTATTATTATTTTTTTTAAATGTAGTTAAGTTCATCCAGAGAGCGCGTTTCATGTGGCCGATGTTAAGTCAGTCTGCTTCACAAATAAAGGCTTGAGGTAAACACGCTCGAAACAATGAGATGACCGTCGTTGTCATGGTAATGACCTTGACTGAGTTTGTGTGGGGTTTTTTTTTTTTTTTTTTTTTTTGCAGTTTTTCTGTATTTGCAGCCTGTTTGCTGTTCACGCATTTGTTTTAGCTTCATGAAGTTTTTGCATTTGCAGCACGCTTTCGTCGTCGCGTGTGCCGTCGCATTTTTACGTGCGGTTTGGAATCCGCGTCATCTACGAATTTGCGGCTCGGAAGGGTGGCACTCAAGAGACAAATGGTAGCAACGGAGTCCGGGGTCATCATCCGCCTCTCTCTGGCTCCCGGGTTACGTGTGGCGCTGGGTCTGCTGCAGTGAGATGGGATTTGCTGGGATTAAATATAATTTTTAAAGATATGTTAAATATGTTCCTTCAGCATATCCTGTCTGTCCACTCTGTCCCTCCAGCAGTCGCTGGCCAGATATTCCACATGACATAAGTAGATTTGATGCTTTTTCTCTGTGTGTGTGTGTGTGTGTGTGTGTGTGTGTGTGTGTGTGTGTGTGTGTGTGTGTGTGTGTGTGTGATGTGGTTTGACAGTTCACCTGGCCGGTGTGCAAAGAGTTAAAGAGCCTTGGCTTTTATCACACTGATTGTTTTTAGAGAGAAAATAGGGGAACAGGTGCGACTGAATAAATGTGTCCTGCCAGACCTCTATGTCTCTCTTTCTCTTTCTCTCTCTCTCTCTCTATCTCACACACACACACAGACACCCACACCCACACACACATGCAGACATACACACACACACAGCTAATCTGCAGTGACTGTTTATTCACCTTTTATTTGCTTTTTTATTCACATTTCTGTTTCCTGTGAGTGTCGCTCACGGTTATTTTCTGTAGCGACAACGAATTTCCCATCATGTGAATTTCTGGACAGCCTCACTTTATTTTTTGTCCTCTTTATTGTGGTGCTAATTTGGTGACAATTTTGTTAAAAAAGAAAAAAAAAAAAAAAAACCTCCTCACAAAGTCACAGTAAATAAGAGTATCTACTCCTGTGCAGTGCTTTACAACAACTCATGGATAGTTTATTGACTTTGTGCAAATAAACAGACCAGCCACTCTGTCTTCACACCAAATGGGACTTCCCAAGGCTCATGTAAGTCAATGCATCGATATGAACCGGGGCCCCTGGGAGGCTGTGATGCTGGGGACGCCAGATTGAAGGCTCCGCGTGAAGGTCAACCGCTCTCGAATCGGAGCCATCGCTCACTGAAGTCAAGTGATTGGGTCTTCCAGTAGAATTGTGGACAGATGTGGGTTTTTTTCCTTCTCCCCCTTGTGTGCAGTCCAGTTAACACGAGCGTGTTTATGAGAAAACAGACATTCTTGTGAGAAAAGACGGGCTGCATGCAAACTGTGTGGGTGTCTAATGGAGTGCTCCCCGGTCAAACCAAATAAATACTGCACATAAAAGGATAAAAATGTTAAGAGATGACACACACACAAGACACATAGGGCACATTCTGAAACACCAAGACCTAACTGGAGACTGCTCCAGAGTGTTAGTGTCCCTGACTGGAGAGGGAAACCTACTAAGTCTTAATATGTAACCTCAGGAGATCTAACATCTACTATCTACTTGTCTGAGGATGCAGTAAGTCCGGAATATACTGGGGAACCTGGTCGTGTGTCAACAATAGACTGCACTAGGGGTGTAACGGTTCACCATACCTGCGGTTCGCTTCAACTTCGGTTCGGTTCGGACATTTCGCTTGAATCGGTGGTTTTCAACAACAGAAAAGGGACGAATGTCCAACGCCATAAAAACCCCAACAGCGTTGGTAATTGCTTTCGCTCGCTCTGATTTCGGACCAAGTTTCATTTTGAAGACTTCGTGAAGATCTGGCTGTTGCCGTGGGCTCACGAGCCTGCTCTTGCATCTTGATAACAACGCGACCACCAGCCCCTGCGGTCTCAACTGGAAATCCAAAGAGCCGCTGGAGGGTTCCGCTAGTTCAGGTCTGTCCGGCATCAACACGTGTGAGAGGTTATGCTGAGTTCAAGTGCTCCTCGTAATTTTGACATGCGCGACCAAACCGCGGTTCAAGATGAGAAAACGAGTCACTAAACCGAACTCCTCTGAGCCGCGGTTAAGCGCCTTCCTAAAGGCTCGCAGTAACCCTTAACATAGGTTTAGTTCTTCACAGTTCCTGTACCTGGAGCTTCCTTCTTCCTCTCGTTTATTTGGGTTTGGTTAGGTCACAGGCGTATGATTCATTTAACGCTGATTTTCAGTTAATTTTGTGAGGTGCTTTTTCTTTGGGTATTTTGGGGGTTTATCATAGCGTGTGAGTGCATGTGTAAGTGTGCACAACTATTTTTATGGAATGATCGGGTTAACGTGCTATATTGTGTGTGTACGTGCTCGCACAGCCTATTCTATGGAACCATTGTGTTAAAAATATATTGTTAAATAAACTGAACTGATTTTGTACGCCGGACCCAGTCTCAAGCTCTCATTAGTGACCGAGCTTGTGCACTTTAACTGGTAATCAATACGATATCGATTTCTTTACTGAGTGTTTTCTGATCCAAAATCATAAAGGTACACTAACTAAACCATACTATACTAATATCTGCCCTCCTTCGCCCGCCACACAGATATGGACGCTGCCATCGTGTGCCGGTGCTGGTATAGGAATGTGCTGTGCCACCCACGGAATGGAGCCAGGGAATCAAGGTCCTGCCCAACTCAATGGCGAGTGATAGGTTTACCTCTTGAAAACACACGCTCATGGTTTGAAAGGAGGTTAGCATCACATGTCCTCAACTTTGGCAAATGCCTCCACAAGCTCAAGCATTTGACAAAGACCAGCTGCCAATTACGAAGCCTCCCCCCTGTTTTTATAGCATCAAAAACTGATTGAAACCAAACTTGTGAAAAAAAAGAACACTGGAACGAACCTCAGTGTGCAATATGAACTTTGATATTTTAGTTTGGCCCAAGTCCCTTCCACTAACATTGAGGAGGTGGGGTTCATCGCGGACACTGCAGCTGGTATAGGTGGAGGGTGATTGAGATCTTGTGGCCTCACTTTTAGGAGCCATTACGGTGTCTAGTTTAAATATATGTATATGCAAAGAAATTAGAGAGCTGTCAATAACTGAAAGCATGAATTATGTAGCAGGTTTATTCTCAGAAAGCAGAGACAGGTCATCTAAAGGTCTGGTCATTAGCATATGTTGTTTATTCATCGAATACTATTTTGATCACCATCTACCATTTGACTTCTTCAGCAGAAAGTTCCATGCCTCTCAACATGCTGCTGAAATGTGCCTGTTGGTCCACTGATGTGAGGATGTCAATCAAATGAGCTGTTCTGGTTATTCTAAAAGTTCCTCTGCCGGAGGGTTTGGAGGGGGAGGGGCAAGCCGGGATCTTGTCCAACCGTCGCCTCGACGCAGAAGCATGAACCAAGCTTGTCCATTTACCGGTTGCTCATCCAGGGACCCTGAATGGAACACACCTTCTTCTTCCGTCCAAGAATCGATCACGGAAGATGTGAGGGAGTTTAAACAATTGAATATTCCCCGAACAAAACAAAGTGATATCATGCTGGGCATTATCATCCTAACCCTACTTTAACCCTACCCTAATCCTACCCTTGCTGTACCTTAACCCTATCCTAAACCTACCCGAATACGAAGATACACGGATGTTTTTGTGCACTCCAACATCTCAGAATTCATAATTCACTGCAGCGTTGCAAACCTCATACATCCTGATGCTTTTGCTCTCAAACATGGAGATAAAAATATCTTGGACTGTTACCGCGCAGACACATCACGCCGGCGTGCTGCGGCGGCCGTTGTCATGTGACAGCAGTGGCGTGGGAGTTAGTTTAAACAACATGTAGAGAGGATACCGGCGACAGATCGGCATGGCAACAGAGAAAACAGACGGGGAAAGACCACAAAGACAATGCGCGTTACCAACATTATAAACAGATAAGAGCATGAAGAGTAGATCCTTTGATCTGTTGTTCAGTCGATCACTCCATCCATCCGTTCCTTTGTGCTGGGAACCGTCGGAAGTGTAGCTCGACAAATACGGAATCAACCACACATCTCGAGTCTTAAGACACATTAATGGATACGAACCATCAAACATTTAAAATTAGAAATTCTCATACGTGTCTAGGCTCTTTTTTTCCCCCAGCTAATTACTTTCTGCAACAACTTCATCATCAATACGTCTGCTATCGTGTCAACGTCAGTGGTTTTACAGCCTCCCATGAATATTCAAGATTGTAATGTGAAAAAACATTCATTTTGTTGCACCTCCGTGATCACCAGGACAACTGTGAAGAAGAATCATCTGGTCACAGTTAAAGTATGAAAACATCAGTTCGAAAATAAATATCTTTATTAATGTACTATCAATAATCTTAGTATTTTGAATAATCTTTAATAATGTTACTATTTTAAATCTGATGATACTTGATCAATTTAATTGAGCTATATATATTTATATATATTAGGAGCAGAGGTTGATTTTAATTCATTCATTATATTGTTAAAATACAACCTGTAACAGCTGTGTTCCTGAAACACTGTCTTCTGGAAGTACACTCAGACAGAATGATGGAATGTGATAGAATATGATAATATCAGGCGTGGATTTGCATATGAGAGGGTGCCTTTGTCTCTATGGAGTTCCCTCTACTTTATTATATGGAGAATTCATTTGCCAACACAGCCAAAAGCCATTTTTATAAAAGAGAAACAGAAATAACAAAACAATGTTACAATATCAAAAGAAAACAATATTAAAAACAATGCTGTTATAAGTAATGTTAGATGAAACATATAATTAGATTAATAGATTTTTAATAATATTTCTGACATAAGATGTTTTTTTAATATTTTCTTGTCAACAAAGTCTGCATATTGGTATCTGATGCAAGGGGATATTAGAATTTCTGGTCTTCTGGACCGGTTCATCCATCAGCGTGTAAACATGCCGGCATCACAGCTCTTAAAGGGGACATGAAGGCTGATATGATCGACCACGTGATGGATGACGGCGCCGTCGGAAGATAACAAACGATAATAGAGTCCCCGGGGCTGCGTCACGCTCCTCTGACTGACTAATAAACACTTGACATGATGAATCCTTCTGTCTCTCGGAGCTCCGCCACGACACAGCCTGTGACATAACACCACATTTTTAATACCCATATATTAGAAATATTACTTCAAACTTAAACAGCCGAGTTTCCATCCAGGTGTTTCATTAGCAGCGGCCTCCACCGTGCACAAAAGTTTAGACACTCGCTGGAGGTGGATGTTGAAAATGTTGAAATAGATGACGCGATAAACAGCTGATGAAAGCATCAACTATTTATCTATAAGGCACCTGACTGATAACCTGAATCCGCTCTCGGCGCCATTGTGAAAACGTGTCTGACGGTTGCAACAACAGGTGCGGTTGAGTCGCCTCATTGAAATGAGTTTCCGAAAACTTCCTTACGTTTCTCTCATTTGACGTCCGACGTCGCTTGTTTTGTTTGATTGTAACCGCTTCTTCTTCTTCTGCTGTTTTCTGGTGAGTTACAGACTTTTGTTGGGGCAACTACGCCACCCTCTAGCCAAAATAGACCTTGCATCACTATTCACTCCAGACCACTTGATTGATTCACATTTTTTTCGTTTTTTTTTTTTTTGCGATTTTTCAAACATTTGCTTAAAACTCATGCACATTCAGTTGGAAACATGACTTCTGTCACTTTCACCCTCCCACTGACGCTTGTAACGTGGTGTTTCCATGAATCAGCCCCCCACGCCCCACCACCTAAAACCTATGAATGATTAAATTTATGTTTTATTTATTTGTATGTCTTTATGGTCCTCTAGCTTATTTATGGATTCTAGCGACTTCGTTTCCGATATTCTGATTTTGAAAAAAAATGCATTCCTTTTGCTTGATTGCTAAGTGTTATTAGACTAATGAGTCCAGTGGAACCAACGATTACGAAAATAGCTTTGGTCTCAGAAAGTTAATGACTCTGAAAAGCAAAAATAATTCAGCAGCCTCATTAGTTCATTTTCTTCTGTGACTGTGTGAAAAGAAAACTGAGGGCCATAAACAACTTCCCCCTCCTTTCCAATAATCGCTGACAGACTGACACCGAAGATTGGTGAACGCCACTTTGTCCTTGTGAGCGCCGCGACGCGAACGGAACTTCTCCTGGCGCCGAGAGACTAATCCGTCAGGGGGTGGGGGGGGTTTGCATCATGCGTCCCCATCCAGAAATGAGGCTCATTTGCATGTAAAATGCCTCAAACTCATTTATAAAAACGTTGGCAGGGAGATGTTCGCGCTGACAGACGCTTTGATTCGACCCGACAACGGATCTCAGAAGCCAGAGGTCGCGCCGGGCGTCACTCCTCCGCTGCCAAGCCTGATCGTCAGTGATTAAACGCTACATGTGTTGTTGCCTTTTAATAATGCCGGAGTGCAAAGTCGCTGGTTATTGATCATCTGCAGACAGGCCGCCGGTGGAAACGCCGCGGACGAGTCAAAACTGATAGTTGATGAGCGCAGGAGGAGTCATCTCCAACATGAAGAACAGGCGCAGAGGCGCCGACGAAGCAGCCGTGTGATTCATCGGATGATATTTCATGATGTGATCAAATTCTGGGTCCATGGACATATGCAGCTTTTCATTTGATGCTATGGCCAAAAGAAGAAGAAGAAGAAAAAAAAAAAAGTGATACATCGTTTTACAGCTCGCTGCTCCTAATACCGTGGTTGCATGCAAGTGCTCGCTGAGGGAGCGTGACAGTGTCGGAGGCGGGCCTTGAGGTCGAGGGGGTTGATGGGCAGAGCTCTGATCTGCTAAAGTAAGCGCTCAGTTGAAAGAAAGTTTTTGCATGACCACGAAGAGTCGTTCATTTCACCTCAGCCACCACTGACCAGCATCATATTTAACTGCATGCTGAATCAGGAACATGCTTAAAATGCTGTGTAGTTAATTAATTAATCAGTCCGTCAGTGGATTATTCAACACGACTGTAGCTTTTAACTCAAAAAGACAATATTCATTTAATTGGAATAGAATAGAATTAATCAGACGATTAGTTGATGAATCCATTAATCAATCCACACCTTGATTATGAATTTAATTTAATTTAAATTTAATAGACAAAAATACACCACTCAAGCATAATATTATGACCACTGCATGTTTACCACGGAAGATCCTGGAACAGCGCCTGCAATAAATTCCCTAGGTGTGCCTAAGTGTTTTTCACTCTAATGCATATGACCAAAATAATAGGGACACCTCTGAGTATAACCCATCGCAGTTCAACAACATCACAGATTACAGTCCCAGTAACGATCATTCAAAACCTCTGTCGAACAACTAACCGCGACAACTAAAAAAAACAAACACAAAACTCCTCCTGAAGGGAGAATTTATTTCAGGGCTGTTGCATCATTTTCTACGGTAAACGTGCAGTGGCCATGACACTATCAAAGCTCGATCGGTGCACATGCACAGACAAATCAAGATAATAAACTTAAACCAATACACCAATTAAAGTGTAAACAAAGAGCAAAATTAATATCAAGTTAATCAGTGTCAAGTCACAAGAGCTGTTTGCTACTGTTGATTTTGACATTCTACAATGGGTGCTATTCCTTTTTAAGAGCAATAGCCAATCAGAGGGCGGCGGAGAGGTCACGAAAATGAGTGACGAGAGAAGCGAAACAAAGAGACAAGAAGCAAGTATGCGCCTTAATCTTTCCGATTTGTGGAGGATTAATCTGTTAATCTGCTGCCACCTCACTGGATTATGTTTTTTTGTTGAGATTCAAAGGAGCATTTGATGGCTTAATACTATTTTTCAGCGTGTTAATTACCATGCAGTTTGTGTGTGTGTGCGTGTGTGTGTGTGTTTTTCTCTCTCTAATTCCCATTGAACATTTGCAGCGTTGTTTTCTGTTGCGTTCTCTTTCCGCCGAGTTTTGGTTTATGTGTTTCCCTCTTTCAGTGTGTGTTTTCCTTGATTTAGGTTTTGTTAATGATGCATCAGTTTTTTTTCAGTCTTGGCTTGCGAGCTGCTGATTTTTTTTTTTTTTTTTTTTTCATTCGGTCCACCTGCCTCGGCAACGACTGATTTCACACTGAAAAATAAACTTTGTTATGATCGCTTTAGTCCTGGTTTTGAATTCAATAAATCCAAACCTATTTTCCTTTTGCTAGAGTAAGAATGAAAGCAGTCCTGACTAAAAAGATGAACCGAGTTAGCTCATTCACTAAATACCCGCTTAGAGGATAAGCAGAAATTATCTCTCAAACTCAAAAGGTCTGATGCAAAATAAATTGAGGAAAGGATGAGAGAGACTTTTATTTTGGCGGTTCGAGCTTAATTCCATGTTCTGTGGTCTGTCAATCGTGATCCCTCCTCCTGCTAGATTCTATTCCCGGGTATCTCTTTAACCCTTGAGTCCTTAGCTTTTCCCTTTGACATGTGTTACATCATATATTAAAACAACAACGCAGCCATATGAGGAGTTCAAAGACACTCGGAGACAATTCATTGCAGATATAAACAGACAGGCGTCTCACACACACGCGCTCTCAATTCCACTGATGGAGGGGCGCCACAAACACACACCGCCTCGCTCTGCTATCAGGTTTTTTGGGCCCGAATCCCTCGTGGTGTCATTAGAGTGCATGACTACCGTTTTTATCGCCGAGCCATAAAACTGCTTGGAGGATGATTCACACACTCTCGGCTCAGCCAGGACCCACTCTCACACACACGCACGCACACGCGCACACACACACACGCTGTACCATCACGCCGACTCCAGAGACGCCGCATTCAATTAAAAACTATCCTGGCAGCCGTCACGAATTTGTTGGCCGTCCGCCCACAAAACACGCGCAAGACTCTTAACATACGACACGAGCATCGAAAAACTCAACTTTCATAGCAGACAAATAGGACATGCGACATGAAAGCAGTAATATTGGTGATATTAGTGCCATTTAACATTATTATTAGTTGGAATATTGTCTTTTTCTGGTGAAATCCTGAATACTGTCTGCAGGTAAACACCGCAGCCAGTGCAGCTAAACTTTCAAGAAACAAACGGCGTCTTCCTGTTTTGTTTCATTCATGGGCGACGCCACGATGAACTTTATGAAAAAGGGCCGGGCGTCGCCAGGGTGATGCCACTCTGACTCCTCCCATTTGGTGTTTCCTTCCGTCGCTATCTATTTTAATGATATTTACACAAGAGTGCGGAGCCACGGCTTGGCCGAATAGAGCTCACTTCCAAAGTTTGGTCGCCACTGTAGCCTCTTGCCAATTTTAAGAATAGCCACACCTAAACCCTGCCATCCTCTGCCTGTGGCTGCACCATTTGGCGAATCGAGCATCACGCTATGGTCAACTCGATCGCCAACCAGTAACACAATGCAAGTCACTTAACAAGTGATTAAGGCTGCTGCGTTCGGTGTTGCAAGAAAAGTGTAGCACATAATAGGAGCTCTAACTGTGCAGTGAAGGTTCCCTTTCCTGTAATTCACAGCTTGATTCCTTGCAATCAATCAAATCAGTGAGTTCAATGCCGATCAGTGAGCTGATGTGTGCCCATTTTAGTATTTTATGTTTTCAAATTATGCATATTGTCAGCACGATGACCTACCACAAGAAACTTACATTAACCTTCTGTGTACTGATGTAGATGAGAGGGCAAGTATATGCGCATGTTTGCTATCACACACACGCACACACACACACACACACACACACACACACACACACGCACGCACGCACGCACACACAGGCAGGATTCCATTGCTCCGTCTCGGTAGAATCGCTGGCTCCAGCTGGACTGCAGCTATTGATCAACTCCATCCTCCCTCCGGTTCTGGCTACAGTGGCACAATGCAGGAC
>CAAKHG010029384.1:17327-39833 GCA_901007715.1 Dactylopterus volitans
CTGCTACTTTGAATGTTGTGTGGAAGTATCTCATAATTTCGACTTTTTATCTCATAATTTCGACTTTTTATCTCATAATTATGACTTTTTATCTCATCATTTCGACTTTTTTATCTCATCATTTCGACTTTTTATCTCTTTTACCTTATAATTTCGACTTTTTTTTATATCTCTTTTACCTTATAATTTTGACTTTTTATCTCATAATTATGACTTTTTATCTCATTATTATGACTTGTTTATCTCATAATTTTGATTTTTTTTTATCTCATAATTTCGACTTTTTTATCTCACAATTTCGACTTTTTTATCTCATAATTTCGACTTTTTATCTCATAATTTCGACTTTTTTATCTCACAATTTCGACTTTTTTATCTCATAATTTCGACTTTTTATCTCATAATTATGACTTTTTCATCTTATTTTTTACTTTTACTGGCAGAAATGGGCTTCCATACCAGTGGACCCCTGCCAAACAAAATTAAATCTTTTTGCTGGTGAACTCGACCTGATCTTTGCCGCTTTCCTGCCTCATGCCAAGTTTTTATTTTACATATAGCTTGCTAATCTACTCCGCGGATCACTATGCCTTTGCCTTTCCTTTCGTTACTTTTTCGCATATGATATAGTTGCTGTCAAAACAACACAACCACTCCAGAAACAGACTTTAACTCAGACTCAAGAGGGCGTGGAATACAGAGGGAAGCACTGCCAGGCCGCAAGCAGAATCCAGCCAGTATATATGGAAAGGTTTTTGCAAACTTTGGAAAATCCTTCCACGTCACACCTGAGCAATTAAGATGGAGGCACAGACAACCGCGGTGGTTCCGCCGCCGTCACCTACCGCCGCTTTCTCCTGCTGGAGGGCCTGCGCAGCAAACCGTGCTACGTGGTTGATGATTGGAGCAAAGTTCGTCGGCCCGTAGAAACGGATGTGAGGGAGGCAGGCGGAGTAGGCCTGCGCGATCCCCTCCACGCCTGGGGAGAAAAAGAGAAAAACCACCGTTCACATTCCAAAATAGCAAAATCTTCCTGCTTACGTGAGACGTTCCTGACCGGAGGGCAGAAACTCATGCGAACACGTTGTTTTTCGCCAGCGCTGCCGTTTTAGGCGTGAGTCAGGGTTTACTCCTTGAGTAGCAGCTTCCTTTTCTTTGCCTTTTTTGTTTGAGGGTAACTTGAAATTCAGCTGCAATCATTTTTTAATGTTGCATGTATTTAGCAACTGGATTAAAATGTGCACATTCAGTAGCCAAAAAAAAACTGTCAATCAATAGATGAGAGCACAAAAGTAAACTGAGAGGTTTTGCATAGCTTTAGCAGCTATTAGTGATTCCAGTCCTCAGAATCAGGTTTATATTGTTTAGTCTGGAACCATTAATTTTAGAGTGCAATAGAGGTTGTATTGGCTTCTCCAAGAAACAATTAGCTATAATGCTCTTTCACACAGTTGGTAGAGAGACAGGAAGGGCTTCTGTGGGGGCAGATATCTCGACAGCAAGCTGTACATCCATTTTGAAGAAGCACAACAACCTTAATGTTTTTGTCTTTTTTTTTTTTTTTTTTTACTTTTATTTTCATAGCGGAGGGCAAAGCGGCTTATTTAGCATAACCCCCCTGCCTCTGTCAGGCAAAAATATGTGTTGCACAATTTCGCTCTGCATCTCACAGTTGCACTCCCAGCGGTTGGTGCTCGAGTCGTTTGCATTTGTCAATAAACGCATCTGCATCCGGCGCGTCTCGAAGGCTGCCGGTACATTAACAGAGCCGAATGAACCACATTAGAAAGGAGCGCCGCGTCGGTGCTGCGACCCGCTGACAAACAATTGACAAATCTGTAAAAAGTAGATATGATGAGGAGATGTCTTATCAGCAGCCTTTTAAAACCCGTGTTTCAAAACTGCAAATTCCAATGCCACAAATATAACAAATACCTGCAGGCTTGTCAATGTCTCATAGGATGCCGATGTTGAGAAATGGGAAGCTAGTTTAAAATCTTGAATTAAATCGTCTTCAGTTCCTGCCCAGTAAATACAGTGTGTTGCTCAGAAGTTTTTAATAAATGCCTTCTTTTTTATTATTATTCTTTACCTCATCATTGGTTTGTTTATAAGTAAGGTGACTCAAAAAATGCTCATAGATTTTGATGCATGTTTGGAGATGTTGGCCAGACTCCAAGAGAGCAATCCATTCCATTTTGATGGTGATCTGGATCATCATCCAGTCCGGGTTTCTTCTGAAGGGGTCATCGATGTTGTGAGGGTCCTGCCTGACATTTATGCTCATAATGTAGGAAGAATATGCAAAGATATGTGCAGAATTCTATGTATTGGCAAATAAAAGATGTTTTCGCTTGCATCATGTTGGTTTGTTGGCATGACTGTGCAAAAAAAAAAAAAAGATACTGGGTCAAATATATATATATTTTTAATATTATATTTTTAACATTGGCTCTGCCTGTCTATGCTGGACTCATGTCTGTTGACATTTGCATTTACGGTATTTCATTATTCTTTGGTTTCACTGAGCTCTCCTTACGTTTAATGTGCAATCATGTTACTGCGTGGCATTCCGCCACAGATATTTGGTGTTCGATACATTGTTCTGTGCCAGACGGGTCCTGACTGAATAATTAATATCTATGTTATTGGTTTGGGTGAAATAAGTACGAAGTAGCACCATCATACAAGAATGTGTAAAGACAATTCTGGTTTTGAGTGGCTGCAGCAGCATCGCCCTCATGTCTCCCCCCACTGACCTGAGCAGAAAGGGTTTGTGGGGTTAAAGTTGATGGCAAATTCATGTGACACCTGAGGAGACAGGAGAAAAACACATTAATTACTCATCCTTCACTCCCCTGTAAATATTACTGAGAAATAGCGTCCACTTCCCCCACACTGCATCCCTCCCACCCTCTCCCAGTGTGCTCCACTCTCTCCTTTGTCCTTTTCATCAGCTCAGTGCCATGGCAACACAGATGGGTTGACAGTTGCGTAATCATGTGAATATGCATGTATAATGCTCGCAATTTTAGCCGTACGAGTGTGTGTGTGTGTGTGTGTGTGTTTGTGTGTGAGTGTGCGCGCAAAAAAATGCACGTTTAATACAACCCAGCTTCAGCTGTAAGTTTGCATATGACACACGCCCTCCGTCTCTTTCTACAACAAACGCACACACAGATACACACATCTATGTATCACACATACTGTACCTGCGTGTGGCAGACACACACACACATACACAACACCAACAAACACACGTATATACCTTCCAGTCTGGTGGGAGTTGGGCTCCAAATCCCAGAGCAGGAAACATTTTGTCGCTGAGGAGGAAACCATGACAACAGATTGGGAGGTTAGTTAAATCTTTTTTTTTTTTTTTCTCACGTTTTCAACAAGCTGAATTTAGACAAGAGTGGAAATCCTGTTACCTGCTTCACAAAGAAGCACATTCAAAGACATTTACAGAGAAACAAGCGGAGAGCTGCTAGAACCCTGAAGTTATCTTTTAAAATGGTGCCTCACAATGACAGATACTTTTTCCTGGAAGATTCACAGAGATAATAACATATTTGTTTGAGTTTTTAAAGAAAGGCGTGTTAATTTGTTCCGCCATTACTGGTTATGACACTCTGAAAATTATAACAGAAAAAATGAACTGGTTGTGTTTGTTGACGCCCAGACGCCATGGCAACAACAGATGGGGGAAACCATTCCAATGTGACTGCTGCAAAAGACTAAAAATTGTTCAGCTGTCACTTTGCCACGAGACCAACAGGTCTTTCTTTTCTTATATGTCAAGTCCATTTCATGCTATCAGTCTCCTAGTGTTCCTGGTAAATATGATCCTTATCAAAAACAAAATCCTCACTCATCTTTTAACCTTGTAAGTCACCGATGAAAGATGAAAAAACAATAAGTCTTGATTGGACACTCACGTGTCGTAGTCTTGTATGATTTGTCCCACAGCTAAAATGGCAGCGAGATACTCATTGCTGCCCAGTGGGTTAATGTAATGGAGGGAGGACGGCTCCCGAGGGTTCCCATTGGATGCTGTGAAGTCAATACCGACCTATGGAGGTACAGAGTATTAGGTTAGTGATCATTTTAACGCTCTCAAGGTATGTTAAGTCTCGTACAGTATGACCATGACTGGTTCCTTGAGCTCTCCTCCCTCTAACAACTTTCACATAATTACCTGTGTCATTCAATAATTTCCACGTTTTCCAAAATTGCTGTAAATCGTACTTTTTGTGGTGCTGAACAGGAAACTGCTTCAAATTTGTTTTGTCCTCAGCTGTGTTCTGGAGTGAAATGAAAATTTTTTTTACAAGACCAGGCATCATTACTTGATTTCTAGCCAATGATAAATCTGAGTTGCACGATAAACCTCATTATTGCAATTGGTAAATTTCGTACACACAAAGCAAAGTTATCTAAATCATTGCCAGATTTTTTTTCTATTGAATTTAATATATACATGACTAAATTTCACTTAACAACAAAAAAATGAACACACTTTTCTCTGTAGTCCCCAACAAATTTTTTTATTGATGTTACAATTGTTTCAATTAACATGCCATCATCTCCTTTTCATAATGGAGCTTGTTCCGAGTGACACACAAACAACTCTGACTCATTATTTGACTTGTAGTTTGGTTGCACCATCGGCAACAGACACCTCATCATCTCATCTCGTCTCATCGTCTTCCGCTTATTCCGGCTACGGGTCGCGGTCGTGCTGGAGCCGATCCCAGCTGGCAGCGGGCGAACGGCGGGGTAACACCCTGGACGAGACGCCAGCTCATCGCAGGGCCACATGAAGGACAGACAACCACTCACACTCGCACACACACCTACGGGCAATTTAGAGTGGCCAATTAACCTCAGCATGCTTTTGGAAGGTGGGAGGAAGCCGGAGAACCCGGAGAGAACCCACACAGACACGGGGAGAGCATGCAAACTCCACAGAGAAAGATCCCTGCGACCTTCTTGCTATGAGGCAACGGTGCTAACCAACGCACCACCGTGTCGCCCGGCAACAGACATTACAAAATAAATCAGTGACAGAAAGGTGACGGGTCAGCTTGTCAGGATGACACGGTTTCGGTTTTGCTGCTTGGTTTTAAGTCCAGCTGATATAAAACTGTGCAAGACTTTGCATTTTTCACCCTTGGTTGAGATGAGTCTGCTGCAAACATTTTATAACCACAGCCACTTCCACCCTTTGGAGCGCACACGTCGCCATTCTGCCACTTCTGCTTCACATTAAAATTACTACATGCTTTGGAAAATAACGCAATAACGTATAAAGTCATGCAGAAAAAATTCTTTTTTTCAGCAGTATCACCCAGCCTCACTTGGACATCCATGAGCACAGACACAAAAAAACACAGTGATGCAGCCCTCTCTAAAAATGACAGAATGGCCCTGAAGACACAAAGAGGGATATTTTTAACACGGGTGACCACAGGGGGACATTTTGATGCCACACTGAGCGTAGGAACTTGAACACACACATCGGCATTAAACACATGCACCTTAGCTCCAGTGGCAAGCACATAAGGCACACGCGCACGCACACACACGCGCACATAAACACACAACCAAGCGTAATGTGAGATTAATAGTGACAAGCTTTCCCTCAGGCAGTGAATAGAGATTTCTGGTGCTGACAAGAAACTCCGCCCCCCTTCCCATCAGCTTAAAGACAGTCTGAACCATCTCTTTCCCTCTTTTTGTGGCGAATCAGGCAGTGCTATGAAACAACAATGTCCTGGTTCAACGGGGACAATGGCAGCGGAAAGAAATAGAGATGAGCGAAATGGAGAAGCGGGAGCGGAGAACAAAGGTGGTGGATGTGTGATTTGGAGAGAGGAAAAATGGGCAAATGAGGTGACGAGAGGGAGGAGAGGAAGAAGACGGAGCACTAGGAGCTGCGGGACTGACAGACTACGAGATGCGGGGTGACAGAATTAGGGTCCTGCAGTGTATTTTTGTGGTGAGTGTTAGTTGTAGAGTGACATATGTGAGAAAAGATACCCATATAGCCCCACTGCTCTTGGCAAGTGGTGCAAAGGGATCAAATAATCCTCACAATAATCACAATTATCAAGAAACCAAATGTAACTACTGAGTGGGGAGATCTTTTACCCCAATGAAGAATATGCAATCTTCCGCTATCTTTGCTCTTACTGTATATGCCATGTACAGTATGTACACTCACCGATCACTTTACCGGGTGCACCTGTTCAACCGCTCATCAGTGCAAATATCTCATCCGCCAATCCCAAGGCAGCAACTCAGTGCATGTAGGTCAATACGATCTGCTGAAGTTCAAACCGGGCAACGGAATTGGGGAAGAAAGGTGATTTAAGTGGCTTTGAAATGTCACATGATTGATGGTGCCAGAGTATTTCAGCCACTGCTGATATTCTGAGATTTTCACACACAGCCATCTCTAGAGTTTACAGAGGATGGTCCGGAAAAGGGAAAGTAACCAGTGGGCGGTGGTTCTCTGGGAGAAAATGCCCTCTTGATGCCAGAGGTTAATGGCCAGACTGGTTCATACTGATAGCAAGGCAACAGTTACTCAATTATCCTCTTCTTAAAACCAGGGTATGAAGAAGAGCATCTCTGAACCTGCAAGATGTCGATGCGTGAAGCAGATTGGCTTACGGCGGCAGACGACCAAACCGGGTGCGACTCCTGTCAGCTACAAATTAGAAACTGAGGTGACACTCAGCGCAGGCTCATCAAAATTGGACATTAGAAGATTGGAAAACAATTGCCCAGGCTGATGAGTCCCGAGGCCTGTTGCGATATCTGGATGCTCGGTTCAGAATTTGGCGTAAAACCACATGAAAGCCTGCTTCCATCCTGCCTCGTGCCAACGGTTCAGGCTGCTGGTGATGGTGTAATGAGTGGTGGTGTATTGGCGTGACACATATTTCCACACTTTGGGCACCGTAGTACCAACTCAGGTAGGCCTACTTGAGTACCCGAGTATTGCTGCTGACCATGTCCATCCCTTTATAACCAAAGTGAACCATCTTCCGATGGCTTTTCAGCAGGATAACGCGCCACGTCACGAAGCTCAGATATTCTCAAACTGGTTTCTAGAACACGACACTGACTTCATTGTACTCAAATGACCTCCACAGTCACCAGAGCTCATCCATCGGAGCAACTTTGGGATGTGGTTGAATAGGAGATCACCTTCATGGATGCGCAGCTGATAAATCTGAAGCAGCTGTGTGACGCTGTCATGTCAGAAATGCACAAAATCTCTGAGAAATGTTTCCAGCACCTTGTTGAATCTATATCACCAAGAATCAAGGTGGTTCTAAAGGCAAAAGGGGGTCCAACCTTGTACAAACAAGCTGTACCTAATAAAGTGATCCATGAGCGTACTTTACATGCTTGCTTTTCTTGTTATTTGACTTGTTATTGCTGGCGAGCACCACTACCCAACAACAACATGGCACGACTCACCAGCCCTCTCCAGTGATGCCAGTCCTGGTGGTGCTTTAATCAAATGAATCACTCACAGAGGCTAAATAGATTCATGACTCGCTTTTGCACTCATGCTGTTCACGCACATCAGCACAGCTGGCTGGGTGCAAACCTCTGACCTCACCTCACCATCCAGCTACACACAACATTACTGTTGTTGGGTAAGAACACATCTGAAAGTTCTCGCCTCCCATCCGTTTTGCCATGAACACAACGAGCAATGGTGTGCTAAACAGGATGATGACATTTTACAGTGTTTTACTATGATTACGTGGGTTAGAGTCTTTATTTTTGTTAATGATATTTGAAATACTGTATTGAATCTACTCATAAATTCAATTGCTAAAAATAAAATAAAACCCCTGATGTTGGAAAAAGCTTGTTGATATTGAGACTCCAAAGCCAAACAAAAACAAAAAGCTTTCAAAGTCATGGAAGCGCATTGCCATGGCCACAAAAGGTGCAATCAAATGATGCACCGTTATTGCTAGTATCGTCAACATTGCATTATTTCGATGTTCTTTTCACTCTGGCGTACTTTGACAGAGGAGTACTTCCATCTGAGGAGTTTTGAGCGCGTCTGATTGCTTCAGCTTAGCATGTGTCCTCGCTGCTTTTCCCTCCTCTGCTTGCCTCCGCAGCCGCCCGCGGACGCATCCTGGTCCTCAAACTGTTCCCAGTGATCTGGCAACCTGAGCAGCGGAGCTTGTTGGCATCTGCCTGCAGTCAAATGCCAGAAGATTCCGTGCGGCGCTGATTCTTAGGAGGCCATAGCAGCTGTGGGCTAATTATGCCAAATCGAACCAGAGTTAAACCTGTACAAACCGGAGTGAAGAACCCTCCGGGGAGCACCGAACCTCCTTTTTTCCGTGTGCACCGCTATCACGATCATGAGGAGGAATTCTTCCCAAGCAAAGACATGCAAGGGAAGGTGAGTTTGTTTGTTTGCTGTAATATGTCAAGTCGTCTTATGCCCCAGCAGCAACTGAACATCTCTGATGTTATTCAGATTTCATTGCAGTCATTGGTGTGGTTCTGATAAGGGTGAGGAAGAGCGACTGATACACACAAAAACAGCCATCCTTTTCAAAAATAATATTCAGCTGAAGTCAGACTATTTGGATGAGCGGACAAACTACAAAACAAATTTATAACGGCAAAAACTATTTAGCAACCGTAGCAGTGGACTATGCCTGCACCTGCACATGCGATAGAAGGCACAGATGAATGTGTAGCCCTGCTAGAGGAACAAGTTGCTTTTTTTTTTAAATGTATTTTCTGTTTTTCAGCATTGTATCAGTGTTTTTCTATCCCTCCCTCTGGTCTCCATTAATTTGGTGTTACTAAAAACATGAAAATTCTGACAGTCAGGCTGTGAATTCGATGGCAGCGGGAGATGACACCATTCTGCTTCCAACTCATTTCTTGCCCCAAGCTATTAGTAATTGCAAACACGCGAGCAGACCAAACACAACATGACAAACACACAGTTTCAACGAGGAAACGCACAGAACAGAAATGAGCAGGAGGCAGCAGCGCAGAGTCTCATTACTGTATATTTCACAGCGGCGATGTGGCAGAAATTGTCTGTGACTGCAATAAATTAGAGGGATTTCGCTCCTGCCAAATTACTGTCAAATAATTGGCATACTAACATTCACATTGGAGTTTCCTCAGCTGTGTCTTGTCTTATAGCTGCCAATTCTCACGCCAAGACCTCTCAAACTCATGCACAGTTAAACAGCCAGAGAGATGGATGCGGGGCTGGATGGACGTACGAGTGTATGAACATCTTCTGCAGTTATTCTCCCTCTGACATGTTCCTAGCGGGGAAAAAGGGCGCTGTTTATTTTTTGGGGGGATATTGTATGGCTAAAGACAAAAATGCTGCTGGATGGTTTTTAAAACATAACAATAGAAGTCCCAGTAATTATTCATTTATGTGTGATACACTGTACTTCTCATGATATTCCATAATATCAGATGACGTACAGTACATCAATCATCTTTCTGATGCGTATGATTTTCCATCCATTCCCCTTTCTTTGTTTTTTTTTTCTTATTTTGTCTTGACAGTATATGTACATTTGTAAAACGTCTTCTTTTCCATCTGATCTGCTCCTCTTGACTTTGCTTACTAAACAAACTAAATGACTCGCTGGGAGAGACTGTCCGAAATCATAGTATCTGCAGCTACATCTGTGTGGGATAATGCGTTCCTAAAATTACTGTTGTAGAACAGATCCAAATTCTAAAATATGCAATTAGTAATAAAGCAAATGATAATGAGGACCTGGTCATGGCACAAAATCAGAATATCCTCCCCAAAGAGACCCCCCCCAAAACACTTTGTAAAGGGTACATGTTGGCTATGAAAGCGGTTTGGTGGGCAGGAGTACACACAAATGTGCCATTCATTGACAAGTAGATGCAAAGATTAATGCTGGAAACAATAATAACGATAATAATAGAGGCAAACTGCGAGCAAGTTGCCGCCTACTCTCCCTCCTCTTTCCATAGACTAATGTTTTACTTTTCCAGCCACTTTAGGACCTTGAGCGACTGCTCATTCAGGCTGCCATAATTATGGGCTGCACGGCAATGTTTTCAAAGAGCACAGAAAAACAAATTAGCATTGACTTAAGATTATTGTTACTGCTGACAATCAAAACTTATCTGTGTCCAAACATGCACAGCCATGAATGCGCCAAAATTCCATGGAAAAATCATTTAGAACACAGCCTTTTTTTTTTTTTTTTTTTTTAATATTTCCTCCCTCAGTTTGACAGCGCACATCACGGCTGCTCGCGGTGAGGTCAGACAGAGGGCATCCATTCAATCTGTGTGGCTGTCACAGAGCTAGCCAGGTTGCGAGATGATCGGGACATATTTTTTTTGTTTATGTTTGTGTCTTTATGAGTGCTGAAAATATTGTTTACATTTTGTGTTTACAATACTGCCCGTGCCACTTCCTGCCCTGCCTCTTCTTGGCCTCACCATGCATGCAAATTTTTGGATTTACACAACTGATGCTGATGAGCCGGATGATCATAGCACAACACACATAAAACAAAAACAATAAACACACACACACGCACACACACGCAGAGGACTGAGGATATTTAACAAAACATATCATGGTTAAATTACTCACTCCGACTGCATTTAATTGAGCGAGCACTTAAAAAAGATGTAGGTGTAAATAAAAATCAAAATGCTAAAATCTACTCATTTTGTCGGCTGGTTTGGCTTTTTTTTATGCGTGCTTCGGTGGAAATAGCTGGGGTGAGACTAGTAACTGTCGCCTGCTGCTCCAGCAAGTGCGACATCCTAATGACAACGTAGCAACAGACAAGATATGTCGTTCCTGTGGAATCGGCCAACTTCAGCTGAAGCTTCTGGAGACGGTTTGATAAATAAATAAACAAATACCACACACGTTATCATTAAACTGCCCTGCTGGCTTGATCTTGTTGTTCCAAAGATGAAAAATATATGTATATTTTTTTTTTCCTCCCGTGGTCAGATTTAGCTACGACACCTGCAAACTTCACGTGTGTTTTTAAGCTAGTAGCGCCGTGTCACAGACTCACCGCTGACCCAGCTGATGAAGCATGTCACAGTGTTTTGGTGCGTCAGTGGAGCTCTCCGTGGTACTGAAAGGGGGGGGACTTAATTCTAGCATATTCAATTAGCATTCAACTTTTTGTTCTGTCGTGTGTCCACATGGCCAAAGAGCAGACAATGGAAGTAATTAAATAGTGCTCTCGAGCTGATTGAGCTTTTCACTTGACAATGCCGGAGCATCTTTCATTCAATCCTCTGGAGTCTTTCTCCTCTTTCTCCCGGTCATCTAAACTTAGTACACCACATTAAGCAAAATAAACAGCAGAGTGATCCATTTTGCCTCAGTGTTGGAGGATGCTGGTTTGTACTTTGCCCCAGTTAAAGCTGTCTACATGTTACCATGGAGTGTTGGGAACTACACCATGTTGCAACAGTTCTCCTGTGTCGCGTGGCCTCAATTCATTGACAAATAAAGCCTGTTGTAACAATGCCATGTCGTACTTTAACAGCTTAAACTGTCATGACCGATGAAGCTCTTGCAAAAGTCCAATAAGGAAGCTCACGCCGTTCCATCCGTGCTAGGGGATTCTGCTTCACCTCACACTTGCGTGTTTCGCTTTCCCGCGCTGTCAAAATGTTCCCATTCTCGATTCCGCCGTCGCAATTTCTGTGCAATTGCGTTCTTGTCCGCATGCTGCGAACCACTCCGCCTCTGGTTACATCCAGTATTCTTCCTTCAAGCGCTTCGATCGCATGACCCACCTCCTCCCCATCTCCACCTCCTGCCCAGCTCCACTGCTTCCCCAGGTCCCTTCTTCCACCTCTGCTCCTCCTCCACCAGCATCTAGACCCTGGGGCGTTCTGGATGTTTCTCTTAACCTTATAGCGTTTCACCAGCGAAGGACTCTAATCGCCAAACTGTTGTAATCAATAAACGCTATTACTCTTTCATCCCAATCTGTCTGTGCTCTCGTTGATGGAAGTGTTTCCTCCATGAACCCATGGGGACATGATTGCTGGTGATTTTTTAATTACCACCTTAAACAGAAGGTGAGTAAAAGCGCTGCCCAACTCACTCCATTTCATGCAATTGTTTCCTCCCCTCTGGCACTGACGGACACAGTTTATGCAGCTGATGCTATCTTTTGCTCCTATAATCGGCTCAGGAAATGCCGTCCCATCCACTGTGGTTTCATACTTCATACCTATCCTGTAGCTTCTGTACACTTTCTTTAGCTCTTCCGCTCTAAAAGTCAAAATCCCCGCAACCGGCTATTCTCTTCGCAGCTCTAAATTACACCAAACACAAGATATGAATAGCAGCGTCTTTCACTCGAAATGAGTCTTTTTACAAACATCCCATCAGCTGTAGTGGGCTGTCTCTTTGTGCTGGAGTGAGTAACAGAGAAACGTTGCTCTGCAGCTCCCGCAGCCCTAAGGAGAGACTTTTTCCTTCCTGGAGATTAGGATTAGAGCCACACTAAGTCTGATTGAACACCGCAGAACAGCTCTATCTGCATGTATGTGTGTGTGTGTGCGCGCGCGTGTGTGTGTGCGTGTGTGTGAGACTCCACGGCTGCGTTTCTCTCGGCGTATGTGTTAATGTTAAATCTGTGCATATAAGTGGCAGCATGCATGTGCCGAAGCCGCGGTTGAGCACCCGCGTGAGATTATGCGTGCTTGTCTAAATCAGCGTGAGTTAGCGAGGAGGGTGTACGCCCGACAGTGCGTGTGTATGTGCACGCCTACACTTTGGGTGTATACAGGGTGCACACTAACAGGCTTTGGAAGTTTGCATGTAAAATTGGTCACAGTGTTTCCGTGCGAGAGCAGGGGGAAAGCTGTGTGATGAGGATATTGTATGTTTGTACTCATGTGTGTATGTAAATGAGTTTGTAAGCAGGAGAGAGGAAGTATCTGTGTTAAGACAGAATTACGTATGTGTGTGTGTGTGTGTTTGTGTGTGTGTGCATCGCTGAAAGAGCTGCGGGTCTGTTGGAAAAAAAAAAAAAAAGGCAAAAGATTAGGAGGTGGCAGCGCGGATTTGAGAGTTCCCATTCTGCCTTGAATTTGCTCATCGCAAAAACCACTAGAACTGGCACGGGTTCACATAGATTCTGCTCATTAAAACCGTGTTTCCCTTTTAGCGCACACGTCGGATGTTTGCGATATTCCGATTCGCGCTCAGGCAGTGGAGCACGTCTATGGCTGAGAGCTGCAGGCTGATGGAGCCGTCCCCATTCACCTCAGCCCTCCTGAAGAGAGCGGGCCGGATGGAGAGAATGTCTCATCGCCACTCGACAGCTCAATACAGCCCAGTCTGGTTTTAACAGACAAGCGGAATGACCCGCTATAAAGATAAAAAAACCCATTCCATTATTCAATAAACACGCTGATCCTCAGACATTCTGATTCATCATGTGGGATCTACAACACAGTATGTAGAACACGCATGGGCAAAGGGGTCAATTTTTCTCTATCTGACCTGTGATGTCCTATAAGGAAGACAAAAAAACAAAAAAAACAATAAATGGCAGTGGTAAATCTCAAGGTGAAACTGGACAACGTGTGTGTTCACATGAATAATGATGAGAGCTGTTTGAATTTTAAAGCAAAATGTGAACGTGCCGCAGAGCTATCCCCATATTATCTCCTTTAGCATAGGACACACCGGCTCATCCTTTATGAAAGGAAAGGAGATAATGCCGTCCCACAATCCCTTGCTGCGCAGCATTGGGTCATTCATAGAAACATGAAACGACAAGCTTATCGTCCGCTGCGTATTTGAGGTGTTTTCCATCTTCTGCGGGTTCCTTGTCCTGAGTTCAACAGCCGTAACGTAACACTGCTGTCTGACACTCTCCCAACATCACCGCAGGAATTATCGTGCTGCTGGGTTACTATCTTTGCAATTTAGCTATTTCGTTATATTTGATGGTTTACTTATGAAAAACTATATCATGTGCAAAAGGTTTATTTTTCTCTCCTTTCTGTTTAAGTAGCATATTTCGAGTTATCCCTTGATATCACATTCTCCCCTTCATTCTTGAACATACAACTCTACTCTGGAGTCATGTTTGTTTTGTTTCTCGTGAAACAGCTTTTGAGTACTGTTGCTGTCAGCAGTTTAGGATTAACTAGTTGGCTCATTAACTAGTTGGCTCAGGTTGCTGGAGAAGTAAAAGATGGACAGACATTGACAGTTTGTGAAAAAGTACTGTAGTTTCCGGACCATAAGCCGCTACTTTTTTCACAGGATTTGAACACTGCAGCTTAGACAACGATGCGGCTAATTTATGGATTTTTTCTACGGGCTAATGAGCTTCATGCCGGCGAAACATTTCGCCTCATCGCATCAGACCACTGAAATTACCAAACAAGTCTAAGTGGATCGATCAAACGCACTCACACTAAATTCTTCAGATCAGTTATTTGCGCTTCATGCACACACCTTTGACATGGAAAACACACAAAGAAATAAAGGCGATCGATCCGACACTTCTGACGGATCATTTCGAAACAGAAGAAGACGACTTTAGTAGTTTTAGAGCGCAGGCGGAAGATGAAAATGGCAATCGGCTGGGACAGGCTACAGCCCCCACGACCCTGATTAGGACAAAGCGGGGATAGAAAAAGGATGGATGGACGGACTTTTCCTGGTAGACTACTGTATTTTTTATTTTTTTCACCAGCCGTGTTACAGGCACTGTTCAGAAATAAATCATTTACAGTACGTATTGGTGTGTTACCAGCAGTATTTAATTAAAAGTTAAAAAAAAAAAAATCTTTCTGTGTAAATATCTCATGTTACAATGTGGACACCTGCGGCTTATAGACAAGTGCGGCCTATAAATGTACAAATCTTTTTTTCTTTTTAAAGTTAGAGGGTGCGGCCTATATTCAGGTGCGCTTGATAGTCCGGAAATTACGGTACACATATTAGACATCTAAGGACTGTTTGGGTTCTTTTGTATTGTGATCTATTGATCTGCTCCAACACCGTTATTAAATTAATGACTCAATCCTTGTAGTTATAAGCTAGTCGACTGAACGCTTACGTTGGAGCAGATGAAAACGCTGCTTAATCTATATTTTACATTACTCTGGTTTTGGAAAAAAAAAAGGGCATTGAACTCCATACTTTGTTGTATATACATGCACCGCCTTGGAATGTGGACGCAGTGGCTGAACAGTGTTTGATCGATTGGGTTTGTACATCATTAATCAAAACGAGCACAAATAACTCTATAAAATTAGCCAATTCAAACAAAAAGTAAAAAAAACTAAACAAAAATAAACAAAGCCTAAGCATATATCATGTTTTATTAGTGTTATGTTTTTGCTAGTGCAGAACTACTGTGTATACAATGTACTATGTAATGGACACAGATGCTGGACAATCACTGTTTATTAAGCGAATTCAAAGCAGTATGTTTTAATAGCTTTATATGTTTGGTCAATACAGAACTGAATTGTTCTTGATAGTTAATCTACAACATAATGATAAAATCCATCCTCTGACAAAAAAACGAAACGACCACATATATGCAGCAAAAATACATTGTTATTGACCCCTATCGATCTTCCTGGCTCTGTTTTCACATTTCCCGTTCTTATTCATTATAATGAAAATAATCATCAAAAGCACAAATAGTTACTAAGGCAGCACAATTACGCTCTTTGCTTTAAAGCCGCAGTTCCAACACTGGGATGAGTCAGAAAAAAAAGTGGCTGAAAATGAAGGTTGTCGTTGTCTGTGATGGCGTGCGCCTCAGTGATGGTGTGCGCCTCAATGCACGAGATGCTACATCACTCTTCTGGTTGCATGGAAATATGCAACACATATTCATTTTCAATTCAGTGCTTGTCCAACTGCTTGAGAACTTTAGATGAGCAGTGGTCTGGCATCTTCTTGCTCATTCGACAAACAGGCTGACCTTTTTGTTTTTCTTAGGCTTTCGAATAAGCTTTTTTTTTTTTTAAATTCAGCAACCGTGGAGCTGCGACAGCGTACTATAATCACAAGATTCTACATACTATCACATATGCTAAGAGGGTGTGTCAAACATGCAACATATAGACCAGAGCGGGCTGGCAAAAGGACCCAAAATGTAAAAATTGCACAGAGGTCATTGTTACTGATCTTTCATATTGTTCAGATTTTGAGATATCGTGCTAAATTAAGTAATTCAGCAGCTCCAGTGCAAAAAAAAATCATGTGTTGTGCCTTTGTAAACCCACTGTCATCTGTAAAACTACCAACCCGAGCATAACATATGGTTGAAACAGCACTTATTTTTGTTAATAAATCCCAGGCTCTTCATCATCTGTCTGGTAAATCGATTGTTTGTTAACTGTGAATGTTACCAAACTGTATTTCTTCACACAAATAGAAATGCAACCATTTGGAGGCGTTATTATTTATAGGCTATTATGCAATGGTTTCCCTAGTCCAGCCCACTTGAGATCGCATTAGTCTTAATGTGATCAATAAAGAAAAATTAAATGCCTGGGAATATGATTGCTACAAAGATCAGAAGCCATCAACATGACATTCACCGATCAGCCATAACATTATGACCACTGCCTGTTCATCATAGAATATAATGCAACAATAAATTCTCCCTTCAGAAGGAGTTTGATGTTGAATTTTGATTGAAATTGTTTGAGAGAGATGTTTTAATGACTGTTATCGGGACTGTAACTTGTAATGTTACTGAACTGTACTGGTTTATACTGAGAGGTGTCCTTAATAATTTGGCCATGCCACTCATATGCAAATTACAGTCCCAATACCAAGTGAGTTATACAAGGACACCAAAAAACTTCTCCTGATGGGAGAATTTATTGCTGGGCTGTTGCATTATGTTCTATGGTGAACATGCAGTGGTCATAATGTTATGGCTGATCTGTGTATACTGTAGGCACAGTATAGGCAGAATTGCTCGTAAGCAGTTGTCAGGTTAAGTCACTGTCTTTATGAATTCATTCGCAATTACTCATCGGAGAGGACACTTGTTGTGACAGAGTACTGCACAACGTGATGCACAGGTGTCGAATCTGCCAACACACAAACCGCGAAACCAAGCACGTAACAAACTACGTTATCTGCACGATGCCGCATCTGGAGCCCAGTTCTACTTCACAAAGCTGGGAAATTGTTGGCGATTATAAGAAACGCAGATTTGGCGCAGAGTGTGTGTATGTGTGTGTGTGTGTGTGTGCGTGTTCCCTTACTGTGTCTTTTGCTCTGAGCGCGCATGCAGGTTGTGCAAGTGCGGGTGCGTCTGCGCATTTCGCTATGGTAACAGTCAAGCCGTGTGAGAGGCCCTCCGGTTCATTCAGGGAGGCGCTCGTGTCTGTGCTCCGCCGGACGAAAACCATACCGGGCCGATGCTAAAAAATGGCTCGACGCGCGAGTGTTTGTGCGCGCGTGCGTGCGTGCGTGCGTGCGTGCGTGCGTGCGTGCGTGCGTGCGTGCGACTGGCTATGACGACACTCATTCACACTCGCTACGGCATGACATCACAACAGTTTGCCACTATTGGCTATTCTTAAGTATCCATCTCTTTTCTTGCTTCTCTTAAATATGAATTTTGGGACCTCCACCTGCGCTATTTTCATCTTGTTTTCACAATTCAGAACAATTTCCTACTTCTCAATTTCTCACTACACCCCCATCCGCCGTCCCCTCCCCCCCCTGTATTTTTCTTCTCTCTGTATATAAATGACTATGTTCCAGCTGTAACCCCAGGAGATGAAAATAGAAATGTTTTCCATCCTCTTTCGAGGGCGCAGCATGCAAAAACATGTATCTCATTATCACATCGTTTCAGAGGCGGAGCAGCGGGCATGCTGATATCGTACTCACAGTAAACATCAGCTGGCATCCTCCCAGTATGTAATCCAGAAAGGTGTAGTCCCTTGTAATCTAGAGCCACGAGAGTCACAGGGGAAAGTGAGAACACAGAGGAGGAAAATAGCCAGTAAAAGGAGATTTGGAACATTAAAAGCGATCAGGTCAGTGAAATACTTTGCCTGTTCTGGCCGGCAACTCGGCTGTCTGATCCAGTTTGTCTCTTAACAGCGTTCTGACGTTGTAAAAAATATGCATTAACTTTTTGTTTTGAAATGACAAAAAAAAATAAAAAAAAAGCAGTCTGTGTTTTCCTGACACATAAAAGCATCATTGGAGCACCAATTATAATCTTGTTTGAACACAATCTCCACTCCAATGACAATGAATATTTAGCATGGATTCTACCGTCATTAGTCTAATCCCTCTTGGCAGCCGCCAAATATAATTACTGTATTAGCAGTTTTGTGCGCAAGCTACATGTGCATGTATGTGTGTGTCCGTGCATGGCTTTACGAAGGCTTGTTCAATTGTGCATGTGGAAAAAAGGAAGAAGGAAAAGAATCAATTATGAAGGCTTTAATGTCATTCCGATAGGCGTCTAAGGCCCCGGCGTCCCAGCTTTATGTGTTCTCAATGAGGCTCAAAGCTGCCGCACTAATTAGCCATTCAGAGGCAGTTATGAAGGCCCCGTCAGGATTGTGTCAGCTGATCTAAACCCAACGGTTTAATCAAATGTTTCACGGGGAAAGTACGAGACGGGTCGCTATTAGGTGGGGAGTAGCTGAGTGATCAGCGAATTGTGGCTCATCGTTTTAATATATCTTGAGAGGGAATTCACCTGGAGCAAACCACTGTTGATTCTAACACTAGCTGGGTTTACGTGGAGCTAAATATTGGAATAAATAGGCCGAAAACCCAAATGAAACCCCGTTTACAGGGAGAGGGGTGGTATAAACCTTCGGATAAAGTGAAGGACAGGAGAACTCCGCCATGTCAGTGGCCAATCGGAATGCTTTCTGCTTGCATTATCTCTGCGCAGCTTCCAAGTCTGCACAAAATAACTGCAACACACACAATCCAGAGAACGGCAGCTGTGACGGTGAGTTCATCTGGAGCCACGAATCCCTGCACAACTTTGTGAGCGATTGGTGCGTCGGCCGAAAGTTTTGCTTTCATTCTAGGTCAGAAAATTTCATACGCACGACTCTTTCCCAGCAGTCTTTGCTGCTGCATCTTCATCGGCACATTTTTGGTTTCATGAGGAGGAATCGGCAGCACACAAAAACCCCCCAAAAAAACCCAAAAACAGTCTAGCGTCATCAAAAAGGCGCCCTGTTCTCGTCTTCTCCTCTTTGTTATCGAGATGATACTTGATTAAAAACAACACAAAAGCCACAATAATTAAGATGAATAGATGACAGACGACAATCATGTAAAAACCTGACCAGATCAGATCAGATCACGTGTAAACAGTCGACCCAAAACCTTCATTTGGAAAGAATGAAGTCTCATGGTTCACCTTAGCTCCCATATCAAACCAGCTTTTTTTCTGCACAAAACAGTCACACAAAACGTATGGATGGTAACATGGTAACGTCTCCGAGCTGCGGAACCAAATATGTTCATACTGAGTGGGACTGAAGGAGTTTCTAAGACACAGTTAAAAGAAATTGAATTTTGGACCTGAGTGAATCAAGTCAACAGAATCATGGCTCATAATGTTGCTTTATTCTCAGTGTTTGACTTGACTTTTTTCTTAACCCAAAATAAAACGTCTTGGCTGCAGTTTGTTTTGGGAACCTGCGTATGATTAATTATAATTTTAACTTCGAGGGGTGAGAGACGTGTTCGGCCATTAGAGCTTAGCATGAATTTCTAAGACGGGGAAATAAGTTGGCATTTTTCTAACTGCGGATTTTATTATGCAAAAAATGCAACTCAGTGAAGACAAGAATTATAGCGGCATGTCAAACAGACTGATATGAGACATGGGACATGAAATTGTAGCGTTGCTGCACCATGACCAAACATCCATCCATCCATCCATCCTCACCTTGCAGGTCTTGACGATGATGATTCCCGAATTCTTATAATTCTTCTTCTTCTTCTGTTTCTTTGGGTTGATGCAGTCAAATTCCACCTGGCAAGACAGTCGGAGACAATACAAAAAAAGAGCAGTGTCAGTACGAGAACAGTGGAACCGGAGACTCGGAAGTTAAAAAGAACAGGGAAGGGGGAAGAAGTTGGAAAGTAGCGGCGCGATAGAAAGTAATGAGTGGAGGCTGCATGTGCACTGACTGTAGCAGCTTCAACCTTGACAAGTCAGACCTGCGGATGCATTATCAGCGGGTGATGTAACATTTCGAAAAAACGTTTTTCATGGCGCTTTATATGCACAGATTTTGATATCAAAGTCATGCGTGAGAACAATCTTAGAAATTTAGTGGCATCCATCACTCGTTAATTTCTTGGTTCCTGTTTGTAGGTAAGTCTAAAGTTTTGGTCCTGGGCAAGAACAAAATCCGTCTAAAGTTTTTTTTGATGTGAAATATTAATCATGATAATGGAAAGTCGATATACTTCGTGAGGACGCAGGAGAAGAGCGTTCTTCAGTTATTCATTCGGGACTTCGTGGGAACACTCGTTAAAGGCAGTTTGATTAAGTGCGCTAAATCGTTTGTAAGTAAACTAAACTGATAGCCTATGAATGCATGCACGTCACCTGTCACTGTCCAGAGGACTATCAGACAGAGGAACCTCTCCTGTTATGGAGCAACTTGTCCTTTTCAGTCGGAGGATTCTTTTACTGTTGTCCTTCCGTAGCCGTAACAACACTCATCTTAAAATCAAACGATATTCTTCCTTTTTTTTTTTTAATTTTTACGTCACTGAACTATTCTCTGAATCAACTGCATATGTAGCTGCTGATTTTATTCCCATTCCGTGCACATCTCAGGTGCAGTCATGAATTTTTTTTTTCCGTTTAATGAAACATCATCATCAACTTTCTTTTCTTTGTACTCTCCTTTCTTTTCTTTTTTTTTTAACCTTCTTTTATTTGACTCGCGCGCAGCACTTAAGTCCGCTGCGCTTATATGGGTTCATCGGGCCATTTCCTAATGCTAATGACAATTTAGGATCATCTACATCTTCTTGTGGGTAGGAACAGATTCTTACTTTCTTTGCTTACTTTACTGCTTTAGGTCAGAGCAGAACTGGGAGGAAAAAGAAGAAAAGCATTTCATGCGTGCGGCGCAACAAAACTGTTTATTAGCAATATTTTCAGTTGATTCTAAGCGGTGAGTGTGGGCATGAAAGAGAAGTGAAGCATGCAGTCGACACAATAATGCACGTCGGAGAGCAGTGTGTGCACTCAAAACACACTCGCACACCACATGCTTGGACCTTTTTAAGTCAGTTGCAGCCCTTTTACAATGACGTGTGTTTTATCGTTAGTGTGAGAGGGTTCCAATTGTCATTCAGCTCCAGCTCCGATCAGCAGCGATGTCAACAGGCGGCATGATGCTACAGACACATGTTGCAACGCCGCGTTGTTCTTCCCACTCGCGCCGCAACGCCGGCAGGAAGCGAGGTGAGAGAGCGTCTACCGATTTAAGGGAAACGAAAAGGACCGCGTTTAGTTTGACAGTAAAGACTCAAGCAAAGGCTATAAAACCGAACCCACTGTGGCGTCATCACCTGCCTCCCTGCTACTATCTGCCAGTTTCCCAGCACGCTTGTGAAATTAAAGGTGACACATCTGGGAGACACAAACAGAAAAACTCATCTTCAGGCAACAGGAAAGAAGTCTGTCACCCATCGTACCCGCTGAATAACCCCGCAGTTACACCCTGATTTTTGTAACCGGGCTCAGCTAAAGGCAGTTTTGCATCTTGGAAGTGCTTCTCATTTCCCTGTTCATCGTTTCACACGCACACGCACACGCACGCGCGCGCGCGCACACACGCACACACACAATTTACTCATACACTGATGCGCTAATTAACAGCTCTCAATAGCATTTATTCATTATCACCTCAGACATAAGGCCCAACCAAATCCCATGAGGCCATGAGGCCATAATGTGTGAAAAATGCAGCTATGCCTGCACATACCTTATTACCATAACTTCATCGTTAATGGATGACTTTAAAACACAATGTAGAGTTGGGGTCAAATCACTGCAGAGTTCAGAGATAAAAACTCAGTTACTCTTAGTTAATGACAACTCTCTCACTGTGCTCAAGGTTAGATTCATGCTAATCTTGATGGTTCAAAGTCAAACTCATAAAACTAGAAGCCCAGGTATAATATTAGAATATTACAAACTAGATGCAACAGCTTACATCCAGGTCATGTATGTCACTGCAAAAGAAATTGCAGCAAAAAATTCGGGTAATGATGAAAGACAAAAGATAAAACTTAGACATAGACATGCTAGCAGCCCAGTGAGCGGTGAGCGAGCGACTGAAATGTACATTATGATCGAGAAATATAACTTTACTTTTCCCAGGATTTTATTCTTTGTGCTTAAAACGTTTGGATGAGACGCAGCCGATGGCTTT
>CAAKHG010029386.1:10000-20639 GCA_901007715.1 Dactylopterus volitans
ACGAAAAAAAAAAAAACACCCAAAAAAAAAAAAAAAAAAAAAAAAAAACGGCATCATCCTTCGACGCCTCCCAGCCCACCCTTGCCTCCGCCGCCTCCGCCGCCTCCCCGCGATATCTGCTGGATAACCGGAGCGGCGCCCCGGCATGCTCGCCGTGTACGCCGCGGCCTTGTTTTTCAAGTATCAGATATGAACGCGGCGTGGAGGTTGCCAAGCCGCCCGTGTAATTCGCTGGGTGAGTCAGAGGATCATTGTTGTGGCCACCTTCCCAAATCTGGCCCCTGCAGACCAGACTGGAGCAGGCAGCAGCAGGAGGAGAACAAAGCATGGCCTCTGGCCCCGCCGTTGTTCCCACACTTGAGTCCCACTGCTGATCACAGAAAACTCCAAAACATGGCGCAAATATGGCACCAATGTCCCTCTTGGTACCTTGCATGAATACGATATTGTTTGCACCATAATACGTAATTTTTCTGTTTTTTTTATGGGGAGAACGTTCTAAATTTGGAGTAGCAGTCAAAACAGCATGCTGTTAGCACATCATAATGAGGAGGGGGAGAAAAAAAAAAAGCATTAAACCCATTAGATGCCTGTCTGTGACGGCGCTTTTTATCTTTTCAAATGATGCATCAGTGAATGGCTTTTTACCCTCTTCTGCGTTCTGCGTTTGCTTTTCCGTCTTTTGCACATCCGGAGTGGATCCCACGAGCCGCTAAAAAGGAGAGGAACACGGCTGCGGAGCAGACGCGAGTCCACAATCTACTGAAGAGACCGTAAAAAAAATAAATAAAAAAAAACGCGACTTCACACCGACTGAAAGGTTTTGCAATCAGCCGCCAGTGCAGACGGCAAAATGACAAGATAGCAGATGTGTAATCAAGTCGATTGTCTCGATTAACCCGCCTCTCCGACGCACGCAACACAGCCCACCCCCGCCTTCCCCTCCGTGGTGCTAAAACATCTTTTAAAAGGCGCCGCATTACTGTAATTCTGCAAAAACGGTCGTGACATTTTCAGTGATCATGTACTGTGTCTTTAGAGGCCAGCCTGGATGCCCCGGAGGTCTGAGGCGCGGTGACTCATGCTGAAAACCTTTGCGCCTGTGACATGGAGAAAGGAAATAAGAGCCAGATGCCAACAGATATCCACAAGCTCATGGCTCATGCGACAGACCCCGCTCTGTGTGTGTGTGTGTGTGTTTGCGTGCGTGTGTGTGTGTGTATTCCCGGCAGGATTCAGGTGGAACTCAAGTGATTTTCCAGTGGTGATTTTACGTCAGAGTCGACACAATATGTTTACAATTCCCAAATTCGCCTTAAGAACCAAAACAAGGATGAAAACAAGGATACAGTGGAGGCCCCGGCGGTGTACACGCAGAGGTATCATGGGGTTTTTAATTGTTTATTCAGCAACCTTTAATTTCGCCGCGGCCTCTCTGATGCTTTTTTTCTACAAATTTGGCAGAGATAAAAAAGTTAAAAAAAAAAAACGGTTTCAGCTAAAACAGATTCCGCAGTATATGTTTTACGTTAGCAGGGTTTTAAGCGCTGGCGCAGATGCTTATGTTTCCATCAGAAATATCTCGATATGGCGTGTGTAACGCTGCCAGGGGATCGTTTAGAAACCGAGATCCACCAAACATCGGAACGCTCAGCATCTGCTTATACGTTTCAAAACTCAGGACCATGACTTCAGAAAGTTTAGCTTTTCCCAGGGTTTTCACAAAATTTCGCCCCGTTTTAAGTCGAACGCTTAAAGCAGCGGTTGCTTGTTTTCTTTGTCAAGGGGTCCAGCTGTAACTGGGTCATGTACAGCAATTTCTTGTTGGTCAAATTACCCACAAACGCTGTAAAAGAAAATTGTTTTTGAGTGGCCGCAAAGAGACAAAAGTGATCCATCAAGCTCCAAGTAATTGAGCGTTTCTGGGATCATTTAAAGATGATTTCCAGCCGTCTTAAATCCCCTTCAAACTTATCTCTGTAACCTAAGAATGGCATAATGAGAAAAAAATTTCCTTGGAAAAAAAAAAAATCCTTCATGGTTTACAATGGCTTCTATGTAACGTTACACCTATTTCCTCAGTTAGTAATCAAGGGTCTATGAATATGCTAATCTCGCTGTCTCCACTCACCAGTCCTCTCCTGCAAAGCGACATACCTCTGCTGTACCTCCTAGCTAGCTAATTAGCTGACTCGCTAGCTAGTGTCTCATCATTCTCCCTCCTAGCTAATGTCTCCCTCCTCTTCTTCTTCTTCAAAGATAGAAACTTCTCCCTCTTCTGCATAGCTAGCGTCTTCTTCTTCTTAGCTAGTGTCTCGTCCTGTTTCTTTTTAGCTAGCGTCTCCTCCTGCCTCTTCTTTTTAGCTAGCGCCTCCTCCTCTTTCTGCTTTGCTAGTATCTCCTCCTCCCTCGTCTTTGTAGCTGACGCTTCTTCCTCTTTTTTCTTATCTATCGTCTGTCTTCTTTTTCCTCTTCCTCTTTGTCTAAGCTAGCGTCTCCTCTCTTTCTTCTTAGCGGGCATCTCCGCTTCCTCCTCCTTTTCTTCTTCTAACATTAAAAAACAACAGCAACAACGTACTGATCATAGGGGCATCTTACCAAAGTTGAAAACTAGATTTTCATCATAAGGGGGACTTAAGTGCAATGTAAATGTTGCAATTGAATTGTAAAATAATTGTTACTCAAAAAGTAATTAAATCTCTTTAACATGTGTGGGATGCAGTATGTACATATGCTCGCAAGGCTGGGGCGGTAGACTCCACAAATCCGGTGGATTAGGGGGGAAAAAATGCCTTAAGAAAGAATCATATTCAATGGTTTAAAAAAAAAAAAAAATGATGAGAAGAAATCCCGTTTCGTCAGTGAGGACTCCCCAGCGAACACTACACCGCACTAAAATGACAAATCTGGCAACGCCGTCTCCCAAACGCATTAGCTGTGAATAATGCCTGACAACTCAACTGGCTGCATTAAAAAAAAAAAATTAAAAAAAAATCAAAGACTACTCTGTACATCTGGATAACATGGACAAGGGGGCGAGCTCATCCAGAATATGAAGCTGCCCTCGGATTGATCCATCATTTATTATTATTTTTTCTAAGGGAGGTCATCCATCATTGCACTTGAAAAAACAATTGCAATTTCCTTCTTTTTTTTTTGCTCAAAATGTCTGCAGAACACTTAAATTCATGTACACTGCAAAGACATTCAAAAACATGTCAGCATAAAGTTATATAGAGGACGTCTGCAGGGTGATTTTGCCCAGACCACAGCGGTGGGCAGGAGTTATCAGATACGCGAATGACATAGCCAGTAAAAGAGGCCATAATTCAAACCTGCTGCGGCCTCGTTGGTTTAACAACTTAAATCTTTTGGAAAAAAATTAGTCGCCTGGACATCTGCAACCAGACACTCATCCATCAGTGAGTTAACAAGAGCTACGGGGGATTGTAAACAAAAACCTCAGGGCGAATGGCTCCAATTTGTGAGTCACTGACCCGTAACACTTCTGCTTGTTCGTGTAAAGCTGCTCAGTTTAAACCCCGATGTGACTCATCGTGCCTGCATTGTCCACCGCATTCTTTGCTGTGGTGGAGCACGCAAAGTGAAAGGGGCCATTCATGGTAGGTGCAGGGTGTGGATGAGGTTAATTAGTGCCACGCACAGCAGAGAGTCATCAGCATATTGTTAAAACTTGTCTGATTGAGTCACTTGGCTTTTGTGCTTATTGCTAGCACCCCACCGCCCCCCAAACAAAACAAAACAAAACAAAAAAAACATCCTTGAGCCATGAGAACATCTCCAAAAAAAAAAAAAAAGAAAAGAAACGCACAACCCGCTGCCTTCATCATCCAAATTATCTTTGAGCAAGAATTATCTATGACGTGCTTTACCTTTCTGGGCAAATCTGTGCACCTTGCAGTTCACACATCAATAATCGTGTCCTCCAGAGTAACGGCTTCAGCTCAGTCCCAGAGTCGGACGTGTGGTGCCAGTGTGTCATGCAGCCGCGAGCTGGCGGCCCCGGAGCACATATGAGGAGCGGGCTGCACAGCTCCGCTGACGCCGCTTTTGTCGTCCTCAGACTCGACGGACGTCACAGGAGCCCATTTATTAGAACTCGCGCAGCTGCTGTCCCTCCTGACGCCACAAAGGCTTTTGTACAACTTTTTTTTTTTTTTTTTTCACTACAGTTGCTCCGAAGGCCTGCAAACAGACTGACCTGTCAAACCCCCTTTTAACGTCGAAGCGGCATTTCATTGCGTACTGACCACTTGGGGATAGCAGAAATAATCAGTATGGAAATTGCTTTTGTAAATAAAGTCCTCCTGTTCCCGGGCCGATCGCGTGCACACTGACGCAGCCTTTTGCTCTGTTTTTGTTCTCCAACAAGGAACTACCTCACGGAGCGAAACGTTCCATTCTGTTCACCTACAAATCGTGAACTTTGTGTGTGACTGCTGCCTGCTGCCTGCTGCCGCAGCGTTCGGTGGCTGCATCATCTAGAAACACGGCTGGGTTAGGGTTAGAGTCATTCGCCATAGCAGGGAAACTCCATATTATGTATAATTGTGTTTTACTCCATATAAACACCTCTCACTGTTCATATTCATTAGCTCCAATGAAAAAAAAAAGCATGAAAGGAAAAATGGAATAGCATGGCTTTGATATTGTGTTCAGAGGACCGTTTACAGCCACTGAAATGTCATCCAGACAGTTACACGTGGAGCGTGACATGCGACTTAACTTTTTTTTTTCTTTCTTTTTTTCTTCCTTCTGTGCTTTAATGCAGATGACGAACAGCAGACTGTTGACATTCATTTTGGGTGACAAAGATAATTTGGCTAAATTCCGATCAGCGAGACGTCGCCGTCTCTGCGCAGCGCTCGCACACACGGGGTAAGACTAATGGCGCGGGGCCGGCCTCTGTTTAAGTGTTTCCATATTGTCGCACTGCCTCCAAGTCGCACATTGAACGTTTGACCTCTCCCGCCTTGCCAGTTCATGTGTGATTAAAAAAAAAAAAAAAAAATGGGGAGGGCAAAATGTTCCCTGGCACTAGAACACAGATGAAATAAAGCAGCCGCACTGGTTTTGCCTGCATGCTGCCAGAGTATTAACGTGTGTATGAATAAAAAATTTTGCGGGCCCGATGCGGATGATTTATTGTCTCGTCGGCGCTTCCAGCGGCGTTGTTTATTGAGTACTTTGAGAAGTTACCCTGCGCACATGGCGCGCTGGTTTTCGGGGGTACCGCCGCGCCGCCGAAAAAAACCCAGACAAGAAGCGAGCCAATTAGTCCAAGTGGTGCACAGATGGCCGCGCCATCGGTGCATGTTTTTTTTGTTTTTTTGGGTTTTTTTTTTTTTTTTTGCCGCTGCTCCGCTAAACTTTTAATTTAGGTCGCTACAGGACAGCTGCTAGCATGACACACATTGGAAACGAGTGGAAATTAAGAGGCCCACATGGCCGCGCCGCTAACTCGATCTCCCGACCAGCGACTCTGGTTCTATTCACCCTCCCTGCGCGGGATGAGACTTCAAAGCCCAGGACGTCAGCGGCGGCAGATTCATGGCTGGTAGCACGGTCGACCGGAGCCGCGCTGCTCCCGCGGCAGCCGGCTTTTACCTCGATCTTTATTAAGATGAAATGTTGGGGGGTTGTTTTGTTTTTTTGTTTAAAAACAGCTGCAGAAATGATACAATCGACACACTGAAAACTGTTGCTGTCGCCAGATGGTGCTGAGCTGACGCGAGGTGGTGGTGGTGGTGGTCGGAGCTTGGGTTTATTTTCCGCCGCGGCGTAGCGGGACTGAACGCTACTGCTGGGCGAAAAGAATCCCGACGACAAGTTGACAAATAGCGCGCAGCGCTTTCATCTTGCAAAACGCACGCGGGGCGGATAAGGCGGCTGAGACATGTTATGATAAGTTTGGAGGCTCTTTATCCACAGCTAGCGACCACATTCAACGCTGTTTAGTTAAAACGTCACGCAGCAGCGCTTTCTTGAAGTGACGTTGCCAGGTTGGCTGATTCGAAGCAAGGCATTCTGGGAGGATCAGGCGTCGGCACCCGCCTCATGCTGCTCCCCATCTAACCGTCCAGCCCTTTATTACCTGAGCCTGATGTGGAATCTACATCGAAAAGCGATAAAACGGCGCGAGAAGGAGTTAAGTCGGGACGCCGCGTTGACGGGCAACGGCTCAGGCCATTACCATGGCAGCTCTGTTGTTCTCGGGAGTGTATGCGCATAAACCGCGTATTTTCATCAGCGCAATCAGTGAAAATGAATGGCGGCGTAATATGAGTGAGACGTGATTCGTCAGTGCTGTTATTTATGTATTCCTTCGTCTCAGCGATTGCTCATGAAGCTTAAGTGCTTTGGTTTAACTTAGTATTAGCATATGTATGACAATGCATTGCATTTCTAGGATGTAAAAAAAATATATATATATATTTAAATACCATTCTTGTTTGGGGTGCTATTGGTGCTAGCTATTTATGCCACAAATTACTGCTATAATCAATTCCTGAGTAAAAAAATATTTACTTTTACTTCAGGTTTGCACCATGCTGTCTTTGCTGCAGCTTTTGTTTTCTTCTTTCTGGTGTAACACTGTTCGGTGATCATTTTTGAAACACACTACCCACATAGTCATAACTGCATTGGCTGTGAGTATTTCGATGAACATCATCCCTCTGTGGATGCCCGCTCGTCTCATGGATGGCTGTGGCAGTGCCAAAAAAAAAAAAACTGAGTCAGCACGAACAACTCGATGGCGCTTGTCTTGAAATACGAGAAATACGCCACATAATGGCGCCTCTATTACGGGGGCGTGCATGGGACCGAAGGTGCCCGGCAACAGTCACGTTTCAAGCGCTCGGTACCCAAGTACCCAACCTTGTTCTCAGCTTTGAGGTGGAGTAACCATTCGCCCGCGAGGCCGTTAATCATTCGGAGCAATGACCTGGAAAATAAACAGGACAGAATGACACTTGTGCAAAGCGCAGCTGTTGTCATAAGATCCAGCGTAAAGCGGCACGAGGCTGGAGAGGCTTAAGATGCCCAAGTGGATGTCATTAGACGTCCGAGAGAGCAATAACCTGCAGCCCCGTGCGAGGCTAATGAATGACTTCCCCTCCGGATCGGCATGTCAAGATGATATTTCTGTAATGGGGGAAAATCGGCGAGTTAAAGATGCGTTTTGGGCCGCTAACGGCGGAGTACAGGACTCGAGCAGCCCAGCATCGACCTTCAGTGGAGTCCAGAGCCGCTAATATCCTTTAAATCATTGGTTCCCAACTGCCAAACCGAGGAACACTCGCTTCTGGGAAACGGTGATGTAATAATAATAGAATAATCAAAAACATGACAACTGTGATTGGGATGGCAGTGGCTCCGCTGTAGCCGTATCCGTGTCCGAAACTTTTCTGCATCATTAGCCCCAGCGGCATGCGAAGCGAAAAAATAAAAAATAAAAATAAAGTCAAATAATAATAATAAATTGCTTGATGTTGTTTTGCGCGCGGGATGAAACACATGCTGTATGCGTTTATTTTCAAGCTCATCGTAACTTAACCTTGATTTTTTGGTCTCCGGCCGGGTGGAGCAGTGACGCCGCTCTGAGGGACCTACAGCAGCAGCGTGACCAGCGCCGCATGAACATTACATGCCTTATTATATAACGTCATTGCCAAGCGGCGGTGATTGTTGCGCGATGCCATGGAGTCGGGTCAAAACAGCGCTAAAGTCTTTTTGAACCCTTCCCGGTAAACAGCCCGATTCTGCTCAAAACGCTGCGTCTCATTTTGAGGTTCTGTTTTTATTTTATTTTTTTGTTAGTCCCGGCTAAAATTAGTCGCAGAACAACATCATGCGCCGCCACAAGGGCGACAAGGACTCCGGCGAGGCATGAGGAAGGAGAAAAAAGAGACAGCGAAAAGAGAATGCTTCCACAGACGACAAAAAAAAAAAAAAAAAAAAAACGCTGCGGGGCGAGGAATGCGCGTCTGTTTCGATCGATAAATTCCCAGCGAGTGAGGTTTGATGAAGAGTGGGGGAGACAAAAAAAAAAAAAAAATGATGGAGTTTTGTCGCCATGTGCATTACGACAGTGGCGGGCGGCCGCCAGTAGTATTTCATGGGCGTGAAGCGGCGAGCACGACAGTCGGCGATGAGATCCCTTCTCTTCCTTTGAGAGGAGTGACATTTGGAACAAAGAGGCCAGTTATGTGAGCAGTTCTTTCTGGGACAGGCAGACTGACAGAGGCCAAATACTCCCAGCCGCCAAATCAACCGCCCACATACAGGGTGGGGTCACTCCGGGATGACTCATTTTCACACACACACACACACACACATGGAACGGACACGCGCGCACACACACACGCGCGCATAAAGCATACCCCGCGCATATCCCCTAAACTTTATTAAAAACATGCACCTCTGCACGGCAGTCAGGCGCTCAAATGGAATTAAAGAAAGAGAGAGTGGGGGTGTGGGCGGGCGGGAGGGGACGCGGCCGGCCGGCGCGCGGCGCCCTGCCGGCCCTGCCGCAGGTGAAAGTGCTCCCCGGCGGGATCGCCCACCCGTCTGGACGCATTGTCACCGATCGTACGTAGGCAGCCTTTGTTTTCACTTCCTTTCCGGGCGCCACGCCAGAGCAAATAAGACCTTTTTTTTTTTTTTTTTTTTTTATAGTTTGTTTCTCCAACCCCTCCTTTGTGAGATAGCACTTTATATGGCTCCTTGGAAAGGCTTTGTCAATATTTCTGCATCCTTTTAGTCACAGTAAATTACACTAGCCAGACAAATAAACACCATTTACTGGAGTTTGTGCGGCCTCACTGGTAGTAGGCTGTGTCTTTTCAGAGTTTTAACTAATCTACAGCAGCTGCAGTCTTTTTTTTTTTTTTGCAAATTTTTTTTTCTTCTTCCATCTCATTGAAACATTTGCCTCTCGATGCATCTCGAGTGTGATATTCGATTTGTAAGGAAATGATGAATCCTGGCAAACGTCGCCGTTGCCTGCCGGGCCGCTAATGTTAATTTGATAACTTGGGGGAAGAAAAAAAAAAAGAAAAAAAAAAAAGAAAAGAAACGCCGTCTGTTCCCTGGCAACATAATATTTGTCCGTAAATAGAAACTAATGGACAAACATCGCCTGGCTTGGCGTTCCTCCAGAAACCACCTCTGGTTTCAGGCGTCCATTTTTCTGAATGATTAGTCTTGAAACGCCGCAGTGTGTGCGCATGAACTTTGGAATAACTGCGTCGTCGACACAGAGGAACTCCCACGAAAGACGACGTTAATCATTTGGGGAAAGCGGTTGTTTGTTGTCGCACCTTAAAGTCATCAGTCCTCCTTGCGAGAGATCAGCTTTTCTTATCTTTGCCCAGAGTCCCAAATTTGTCATTTTGCGTTTGTCACTCGAGATAAAGACTGGAGGGACGGGCGGAAGCATCACGTTGGTACGCTTGAAAGGGCAAAAGCACATCAAATCGTGGACATCTTTAAAAAATTAAAAATAAAATTAAAAAAAAAAAAAGCCCAAGATTTTGTCTCTGTTGTGATTGCCGATGTAAAAATGGTCAAGATGTGCGATCAAGCGCAGGCAACTACATGACATATTACCGGGAAACTGATACAGTTCATGCATATCATCGTCATAAAAGTTACATGTAACTTTTAAAGGGATGTTATACACAAGCAAACATCTATTTGGCCAAACACTGATTTCTACGTGCAATATACTCAAACACACAGGGAGACAGGAAGGTCGAAAATAGTCCCAAAATAAATTCACCAGTAATGTCTGAGCTGTTTTATACCATCCTTTTTTTTTTTTTTACATGATATATATTATAACTTGTAAAGAACATATCTGCAATTTTTTTTTTAATAGCAATCTATCTAATAAAAACGTGCGGCATCAGAGCTGCATATAAACCGACAGAGAATCGTCGCGTGACTCGGCAGCCCTCCGCTTTTACAGCTTTCAGCGAACTGACTGGCCGTATTGGGGCGCCGGGACAAGCGGCCCGCTATGCTAACAGTCATAATAATAGCTTTAGTTCGTACCGCGCCTTACGTGAAACCCAAGAGCTCTTTACACAGCAAAAAAAAACAAACAAACAAACAAAACAAAACAAAAAACAGGAAATCAACCGTAAGAGTGACTGCCGGCCATGTTATTAGAGACGACGACACCAGCTAATTAAGTTCAAGTATGTAGTCGGCAGCACATTAATAGCTGGTAGACAGCATGTTAGTAGGTGACTCCAACTCAGCAACTTAACACGCCATTTTTCTGCCAGGGTCATCGTCCGTATTTGCCGAACATGCCAAGGCTTTCACATTTGCTTTCACGAGAATCTTCGAGATCATCACTTTAAAAAAAAAAAAAGGAGCCAGCGGGCCTTTGGCTGAGCGTTGTCTACACGGAGGAGGAAGAACCGAGAGACATGGTGGTTTTTAGTGTCGTGTCATGGAGCTGGTTGCCATCAATGAAAACACAGAATATCCCAGATCTATCCCTTTAAGGGTGTGTGTGTGTGTGTGTGTGTGTGTGTGTGTGTGTGTGTGTGTGTGTGTGTGTGTGTGTGTGTGTGTGTGTGTGAGCACAAGCACGGACTCATAG
>CAAKHG010029403.1:9034-21367 GCA_901007715.1 Dactylopterus volitans
AAAAAAAAAAACCTTTTCTTCACGGCGTGTGTGTGTGTGTGTGTGTGTGTGTGTGTGTGTGTGTGTGTGTGTGTGTGTGTGTGTGTGTGTGTGTGTGTACTTGTATGTGAGTGTGAGTGAAACAATGTTAGTTGTGAAAGTTTGTCATCTGGGGAGATTTAGAATTAAAGTGGGGGATAGGCAAGGACCCAAGCAACCAGAGCACCCTGTGGCCCCACAGAGCAGGCAGGACCAAAGGTCGTGCACCCCGGGGACAGCCACGTGCCCACCCATGTGCCCACCCTCAGGAAAACCAGCATAGAGAAACGGGGACAACCCAACTGCCCCACCAGAGGCTTACTCCCCTGAGCACAAGCAGAGCTTACAGCCCCAAGACTGTGTGCCCCCAAGACCCAACCAGACCCCAGGTAAGAATCCCGTCACACCAGGGAGGCCAACTCCCTGGTATAGCCACCAAGAGATGACTGGTATAGGTCCAGTGCAGGGGGCCATAAAGGGAGCCCCCGAGCTCTCCTCCTCCTTCCTCCTCTCTGGAGCGAGCATCCTCTTCTTCGTAGCTAGTGTCTGCTCCTGTTGACACACCACATGCAAGTGATTCAGAAAGCTCCAACCTGCCTGTAAGTAGTCATATTTGATTCCTAGTGTTTTCTATGTAGATGTCCTGGAATGTTGGAGATTATTTTCCAAAGACAGTCATTACATGGCTGGAAATTTCCAGGCATGTATGACAAATAAATGTCCAACTTATTCTACACATAAATACATCCAAGAGTAGCGTCAAAGCGTCAGGTCAAGGCAAACACTTTATGTGGTGAACAATTATGTTTTGACTGGTAGCCAATTAGACAGATGAACCTGTCAATGGGCTTTTGATGTGTCATATTGTTGTAAATTACATTTTTTAAAATAATGTATGTAAAAAATAGTCTGAATTTGATTTTATTTAAAAAATTTTTTTCCCCTTCATCTTCCGTCTAATTTGCTGAGGTTTTCCTAGCACTGCCGGGTGGCCACTTTGGGAACGCCTGTCTAGAGGCCCATTTATGATCGCTTTACTTACTTAAAAAGGTAGATCTGTTCAGAACCTTGTCAAACTGCCCACATATTCCCTTGCTGTTGGCATGATTGTCAAGCAATACATCCACTAGAGGGCAGTGCAGAGTTAAACACGTCGATACTCAGGCCTCCACGCCTTATTCACATCCAAGCTCCACCCAACTGTTCTTTAGGAGCTCTCTGTGCCTCTGCCCTTGCAAGGTAACATGGTGATGTTTTAAAAATTCTGTACACATTCGCATGGCCCCTTTTCTGAAAGTTCGATTTCTGTCGTCTTCTTTGTTCCTTTTGCTAGTTGTACATTAGCTAAACTGCGCAACACTGCCCCCTTGATATCCAGTGGTACTGCTCTGTTTGGATAATTATCCGCAAGCTGTCTGAAAAGTACTGAAATACACATGAAATAAACATAGAAGACGGACAGAACACCACTTCCGTATACAAATGTGTATTTAACGTTGAGCGTAAATGAGCCTTTAAAGTGTTGAGGATTACTTATTGTAAAGCATTCTACCAGCTTGCCAAAGTTACATACATTTCTAATTTCCCCACTATCATTCATGTGAGTAACAACATTGCTTTTCCTCTTTACTAACACAAAATATGTATTTTTCGTTTACGTATTTGGACAGGCTGTGGAGGTGGGATGGAGGGGCTTTGTCTAAAGCTCAATAGCAAAGCTATCAGGGGGCAGGCCCACAGGAGAGCAATAAAAGATTTAGCTGAACATGCCGATAGGACCAGCAATTGGAATTGGATCAAAAGGAGAGATGCTGTCTGCGCTGCCAGTGTGAAAAACTAACCACAGGACACAAAAGAACTGATCAACCTGTGGTGGGCCTGCCTCAGCAGAGCATGTCTTGCGAAAGCCTGGAACACAACTTTAAGTTTAACATTAGATTTCCGACTCTAGGATTCAATATTCCTGCTTTTTAATTGCACTGTTAAAATTTTGTAATATCTCAACATGGTTGCCTTAGATGTAAGCTGTTTTTTTTCTCTGACATTCATGACAAGTTGAAGTTTATTGTATTAACAATCGATTCTTACTTTTGATGAGCCAAAACATTCAAAACATTCAAACTAACACCAAGTTTGAATATAATGTTTACACTGCAAGGGCGACACGGAGGTGTGGTTCACTATTGCCTCATAGCAAGAAGGTCGCAGGTTCGATGTGGAGTTTGCATGCTCTCCGCGTGTCTGCGTGGGTTCTCTCCGGGTACACCGGCTTCTTCCCACCTCCAAAAGCATGCTGAGGTTAATTGGCTACTCTAAATTGCTCGTAGGTGTGCGTGACTCGTCCAGGGTGTAACCCTGCCGTTCGCCCGTTGTCAGCAGGGATCGGCTCCAGCACGGCCGCGACCCGTAACCAGAAAAAGCAGAAGACGATGAGATGAGACGTTTGCACTGCTGTACAAATAAACTGGAGAACTCATGAGATCATCATCCAAACTGTAGACATACAATGACAATATCACTCAAAAAGTCATACTCCAGTTTTCAGGTTTTTGAGTGTCAGTAAGAGTTTGTTCACATAAAACCATCGAACCCATGCAGTGGGAGAGCTTTCAACTAAAGGTGGCTAATCACCAATTTCGCCAATTCATTTAGACAGTGTTTTACTATTATTCGAAGGATATCAACACTGAAAATTGAGTGATGGAGCCAACAGAAGGAAGACCTCATGTATGAATCAGTCAATTTAGAATTTTGTACCAGTGAATGAGTTATGATGATGATGCTTCTTGTGTTTGAGTTTAAAAACTTATTCTAAAAATGTTAAACATGAATTAAGTGATGGATCAACTCTGTCACAGTTTTTGAAAATGTGTTTAATAAATCTCTTTAATTTGTGGTCCTGATGCTATGGTGATTCCAAATAACCACACTGTGATTAGATCATATAAAGGACATTTTCCATTGTTTGAGGAACATTGTTCCCTGTTTTTTCTTAATGTAGCATGGAAAGATGCAGCGTCTCCAAGAGTTTATAGGTACACAGAAACTCTAGATATCTTTTGTTTCTTTTTATTCCCCATTGGTTCTTCAACTAAGATTCAGAAAACATTTCTAATATTTATGTCGTTAATTATAGCTTACATAGAAATAGCCTTGTAATTAGTAACAAAATGCAGCAAAATGTTCAATATGTTGCGTTACTGCAGTATTGTATATAACATAGAATGATGATTTATAGACCGCCATTCATGGACTTGTTATTAAGATTTAAGACAAATCATCACGATTTGGCAAAAAAAAAAAAAAAAAAAAATTAAGAGAAGAGCTTGCACTGTAAATACCTTTACCCTAAATGAAAAACAAATTTTAACACTGGAGAGATGTATCAAAGGACTAAAACACATGAATATATCAACTAACATAAAGAAATAAACTGCCTTTACAATTAAAGCGACAGCAGCCTGGAGTTTGGTTGTAACAGAAACTCAGTGCTGTTTGCTCAGCCAGCACAGCAGATATCCGGACCAAGACTTCCACTTCCATTTCGCAGTCATATTTTACGGTCCACTGAGCAATCTGAGACGTGAAAGTGGTATTGGGGTTATTAGACATTAGTGATTGTTTCAAAACACATATAAATGCAAACAATAAAAGTTAGCGGATAAAAAAAATTGTAGGTGGAGGGAGTGAAGAACAGCACTTACCCCTCCCTCAACATGGCTGAAGTGCCCTCGAGCAAGACACCTAACCCCACAAATGGTCCCTGGGCGCTGCAAGGACAACTGCCCACTTCAAGAGTGTGTGTATTTCTAATGACGGGTAAATACAGAGTTAATTTCTCTTTGGGAGATTAATAAGAGATGATTGAAAAAAAAGAAAATAATAATCAAATGTCATCCGTCTGTCACCAGCGTTGTTAGTTAGCTGATGGGCTGCAACATCACATTTTGGCAGATGCATTCCACTTCTTTTACTCTGCACATGGCCTGTTTACCTGCATGGTATTGAAGTGCTCAAATGGGATTGGTCAGTACCGCCGACGCAAGTCTTCGACTTCCTCACCTTATCCGGATCTGGGTCCGGATAGCGGGGGCAGCAGTGGCCTGCTGTCCGATCCACATTGCACCAGACATATATGATTCCTCCCTGCACCTGGTTTCCCCGACGTTCTCCCATCCACATACTAACCAGGCCCAACTCTGCTAATCTTCCAAGATCAGACGAGATCTCGGAAGATCAAATGAACGTACCGATGCAAGAGTGTTCCAAAATACTATCCCTTGTCTACAAATTCTGCAAATTCGTAGATTACGTATAGGAACTGTCGAGACAAGCCAAGATCAGTTTGACAGGTTTCCAGCCTTGGCAGCAAGCTCTGAGACACTCAACCTCTGATGTCTGTGACAGTAAAAATTAGAGCCATTTATTGTCACTTGTGGCTACAGTGGTGGCTTTTTAAAATATGTTGCAATGGTTTTCTTTTCAAAAATAATAATAGGTTGTTTTATGTTGTATTCATAATATTGAGACACATAGTCGAAACAAATGTTCATCAGAATTTCTGAGACGAACGTCTCCCCCAGATTGAGAAAAGCCCCCAGTGTGGAAATAGGTGGTAGTTCCTGTTTAATATGCCGTTCAGCCGCATCGGAAATCCCAAACAGGCAGTAACGCCATGGTCTGACCCAGTAAAATAATAATATACACTGGAACTGCATATATGTAGCACAGGGGAGGAAGCAAATGTGCTTATGGTCAGTGGTTATGAACACCTCCCTCCCGTGATAAAACACGTTTATAGCTGTAATATACCATGCTGCCATGGAACAAACTGATATAAAATGTTATCACAGGAGACAGGACCGTAATGAAAAGTGCAGTGAACATACAGGCTGTCCAATCATGGCAGAGGCAGCAATGAGACCACAGTTGCTGCCTAAGGAGACAAAATGTGACTCTTTTTAATTCCAGAGTCGTCTTATTTGCATGTTCTGTCCTTGCTGGCTTCTTCCTGCGAGCCATCGGTAAACCTGAGGGTTAGTAGTCAAGCTGTAGTTTATAGTCTGACATGGATTTGTTTGTCCTTCCACACGTGTATCTATCCTTGTCATTTCAAGTGTCTTCTTTACAGACTGAATCCAGTATCAATTAAATAAATGTTTCATTTAGACATACTGCACAGGCCTCCATCAGCCAAATAAGAATGAATCCAATTAGGTTTGGTTTGTGTGTAAACCCTGTGCAGCCAGCTCAGGGAAAGCTTCGGTATTTTAAAGGATCAGTGTCAGCTAAAATTTGATCACTTTCACCCTGGGAACACTGGTGAACTCTGACACAAAATTCATTACCTCTAATTCACTCACATTAATGTCAGTGAACCATATCAGCTTACTTTCATTAATGCTGAAATGGTTTGCGCTTTTCTACTGTCTGTATTTTTGTGAGGTGCGATGCTCCTTTCTATGACACGACTGTTCATTTGCAAGTCAACTTCTCCGTAGTTCTAATCACTCGAGCAGAAGTAACATGTCAACTCTCTTGTGGATCCCATAAATTATAGCCCTAAGTCTTTTATCATATCAATAACACTGACCGGATCATTTTAAAAATTTTGAAGTGACTTTAGTATTTTGGTATATTCACTATCAAATTAATAGCTTGTGTCTTCTGCTGACATGTAAAATGTAAAATTGAATATTGGATCAAACTCAATATCAGCAGATATTCAGTATTAAGGGGGTCATAAACACATGATGAGCACACACAGAATCACTACTACTGGTAAAGAAGCACAAACACACACCTGAGCCAAACCAGATGTGTGAGAATAACAGAACAAGACTGTTTTTATACTTCTTTAACATCTTTTTCAACATCTGGTGAGAACTGGATCTCAATCTGTCTCATATGCGTCTTGTTTGCGTTCATGGTCAGTTGTTGTCTGATAGCTCACCTGTATACAACATGTATGAAGTACGATGCTTTATGACACATGTTCTTTCCGGTTTAAATGTCACATTAAAATACCTCTTTTTATGCTTATATGTTGGCAAGCTTATTGTTTTTACATTATGTTTCCGTGTTGTCCATATTTACATTTGTCCCACTCTTGCGAACATGGTATCAATGCCTGGAGGGAAAGCCTTCAACTTCAGCACAAAGGTCAACTCAGACTCAAGAATAAACTGATTTTAGTGGATCTCACAAAATACAATTATGGCCATAACTCCCTCTATCATCTGCTGATTATGACCAAATTTGACAAAAAATGTACAAAAAAGGTCAACTTCCATTTGACATGTGTCATTCTCATCAACGCGATATTTTGGTACAAATGTAAACTTGGGTTCAATCATGAACTGAATAGATTTTGATGATCAGGGGTCAAAGGTCAAGGTCATTGTGACATCAAAAACATGTGGTTAGGCAATATTGATTTGCTGATTATAACTTTTAGACAAATGTCTAATAGGCTGAATTGATAAAGTGATGACATTTTTCATCCCTTAATAGATTGAAAACAATGAATTCAAAGTCCCTGCTATACATACTATGGACAGAAAAGGATATTATCTGCAACTTCACTATTTAGTGGAGGACTACAACCATGGGGCAGTAGTACTCATTTTCTTTAGTTTTATATTTTTACTGTAAAAAAAAAAGGGCCACATGCTCCATTATGACCTTGAAATCCCAATAATTTACATTTTCTTTCACTTTTTTGTATCCTTCCAGGCCCTCCAGGCATAAATCATCTGTACCTTATCATATTATCCTCAGTATTATTTTCAGGCCACATTATCTACTACATCAAAAAGAAGAAAAATGTGTTTTAACATCATCCGCTGCCCTGCTGTCCTTTTATCTCAAGATTATAGGTGCTTTTTCTGCTTGGCTGCATTATAATGGCGACTTTGCTCAAGGACACGCTGTTCAATCCAATTGCCATAAGTCAGCTGCCAAGATGTGATTATGAGCAGCCATTTGCAACAACGCTCCTCCCTCCCTACAGCTCCTGGTAATGGATTGGGCCCCACTGACTTCGATGCTCCCAATACTCTGACAGCTCCTGGCCATTTAACAGTCACACCCAACGACTGGATTGGAGGAGAGGCGAGTGAGATAGGAGGGTAGAGGAGTGAAGTGGGCGATTGAGAAGGAGCTGAGAGTGAGGTAGAACATAATGTGCATAGCAAAGATGCATTCTACCCCATCAGTGGATGCTGATCATGTTTAGTGTAGTCAGGATACTTGCGAGGTACAATAGGATTGGATGTCTTCTGCCCAAATTAATCGCAATGGATCAGACAATGACAGTTATAGAAAGTTGGCATTGCATGTCTGTTTTTATAGCATCAAATAACCAATAAAGACCAAACTTAAAAGAAGAATGAGCACTTGAGAAAACTACCTAAAATGGCAGAAAGCATCCTTGAGAACAAATTTGTACTTTGATATTTTAATGTGGCCCACGTTCCAACCACTAACATGAAGGAGTTGGGGTTCATCATCCGTATTGCAGCCAGCCACTAAAGGGCAATGGAAACCATTTGGATTCACTTTTAGAAGCAGGTTTCATGCATGTACTCGATTGCAGTACTCAACACAAATGTAAAGGTTGTTGTATCCCAAAAGAGGGCAAATCATTTAACCGTGGACAAGCTAGTGTCACTTTATAAAAAATGAGTAATGATGCTGTTTAACTGACATTTCACTCACATTCCAGAAGCTGCATCTTTGCTTTCCACTTGATGCTTCATTAATGTTTGGCCATAGAATTAGGTCAACGTCCAAGTCTCAGGCACTCAGTCTCCTACAGATGCTCAGTTAATCATCTTGACCTAAATACCCAATCACATTAAAATTGCCATAAAACGGACAGAGGAAATCATATCCCTCCCAGTTCTATCAAGGAGAATTAGATTACAGTAGGTTCATAGAGCCAAACTCAGATCTGACCGCTTTACTTTTAATGTAACATAATGTTCTACAATTTTCTTATTACTGTGCATATATTTACACTGTGATGTGGGAATCATGGTGAGACTACAGCTGCAAATGTGGGTTTACTGCTGACATTTTTATTCCATTTTTGACATTTTAAGGGGGCATAATTGAATTTTTATAGACACTCCTCACTGCTTTTAATAAGAGCAGTAGAATAAAGCTATTTGCCACAGAAGGCATCAGTGATAAATATTTTTTTGAGACAGTATAAATAAAAAAAAAAGCCTGTTTAAAGCAATGCAATTTCCAAAGTCACACATTTTGCATATGTTTGTGACATAACAGATTTTTTTTTTTTTTTTTTTGTAAATGGAAATATTGTTCTCACTAAATGCTGTGTGCGTCATTCCCCCTGAAATTTAAGTCTGAAAAAGTAGAGTCTTCTTTTGTTCACGGTCCAGACTCTAGACCATAGACATGCAAATAAACTAAACTGAATGACAGCCTGGCTGAAGCCAAAAGATGTCCAATGCCCCTGCTGGCTGCCTGCTGTGTCGCTTATAAACCCCACGCCAGTATGTGGGACTTGGGCCAAACTAAAATACGAGTAATCTTCGCACAATTTTCTTTCTCAAATACAGTGTCTGTAGTTTAAGGAACAAAACATTATTTGGGACATGACCTAATATATCGCAGTATGACTTAAAGCCACTGTGGCCTATCACCCAGTCCTACACTACTGCTAATGAAGCTGCTTTCTTTTGATGTATCTCATTATCTGGAAAGAGAGTGAAACATCTGTGCAAGACATGCAAAGTAATGTGTTTTAAAGGTTCTAAAATTTGGGTCCTCCCCTTGTTATGGCTCACAGTGGTTTGATCAAAACAATTCGGCCCCCAACATCAGTGTCTGTATGAATGTCTGTTGTTGATGTGAGTGTGTTGATGGTGCTGGCTAACCTTCAGTAAGTAAGTGATTTGTAAAATGCAAAGCAAAAGATGACCAGGCTGCATTTTGTTCAGTCCTTTACCTCATAGATATCACAAAATTAGCAGTCACATCTCCTGGTGCGGTGGTTAGCACCGTTGCCTCATAGCAAGAAGGTCGCAGGTTCGACTCTCTTTCTATGTGGAGTTGGCATGCTCTCCCCGTGTCTGCGTGGGTTCAGTGATAAGGCATCAGTGATTATCACTCCGGCTTCCTCCCATCTCCAAAAGCATGCTGAGGTTAACTGGCTACTCTAAATTGCGTGAGAGTGTGAGTGGTTGTATGTCTTTCATGTGGCCCCGCCGCTCGCCCATTCGACAGCTGGGATCCGCGACCCGGAATAGCCGGAATAAGCGGAAGACAGTGAATGAATGAATGAATCTCCTGATGCATTATGGTCTACTAATCAACATCATAACTCACAGAATTTTCAGTTTTTACTGATTTTTAAAACAATAATTATGGACAACTGGCTAGATTGAGAAGGCAAATTGTAATACTAAAACACCTTTGGAAATGATAACAGAAATATTTATGTAATATAATTAGTTGAATATAACCTAGACAACTTTTAAATGTACTCTAACACACTGGTACAACTCTGAAGTTATTTACCTCGTAACCATTCAGTGTAGTTTCACATATTTAATACCAGTTTGTGGCATGTTCCCTGCTAAATAGGACATTTGGCAAATTCCCTGTGTATTGCACCACCCCACCACACTAGGCCAAAACAATCTTTACAAGGCATAGAATCTCTGTGCATACTCTCAGTCATCCAGGTCATAGGTATCTATAAGGACTGAATCAGGTCAATTGGACTTCGTTATGTGTCTGGAAGACATTTTGCCCCTTATCAAAGTGGGCTTCATCAGTTCATGCTGTTCCCAAGACTAGAGCAGTAGTCAAATGACCTGATTCAGTTCTTTGAGATAAAGTATTATCCTTAAAAATAACATACAAATGTTCACAAAATATGTAACAACAGCCTCCTGATACATGTTGTCAACACATTTACAATATCATCCTCTAAAGAGCTTGTGTAAATGAAAAAGGCACTCAATCCTGCACAGGTTACGGCCGCTTGTGCTGAAACATTTGTGGTAGCTGGACATGTGTCAGGTGTTGTGTGGGGTGGTGGTGCACACTGAGAAGCAATGATGCTAAAGGCAGCGTGACATCATACACTTCTGTGGGGTTCACAGGGTTAATATGGATGATCATTTTCACAGGATGAAAAATCATTTTCACAATCATTGTCATGAGGTTCATTCAATCATGAACCGAATGAGCTTTAATGTGAGAGTCAGTCATTGTTTTTAAAGTTTTAGACAAGAGGTTAAAAGGTGGGCTGGATTTTTATTGTTGATATTCTATCATCACATTTCTATTTTCGTCACAGCCTCTAATTATGGCGAAGACCTGCTATTGCATAGCCATATCATATGTGAGGTGTGAAAATCAGCCAGGAAATAACTCAAATGGCAGGAATTCAGAATCACATCAGGATGATTTCAGTGAAACACAAGAGGGCGAAGGTACAGTGTCCAGTATATGGAATCAGATTGAAACATATCAACAAAATCAGTTAAAAGTCCAAAGACGGACAGGATGAACCACCTTATCCAGCATACCTCAGCACTACCTCCACATCTGACATTTAAGGTGGATCCGCCGTTGCTCTGCCTGCTATAAACTAAAACAGAGCTAAAGAAAAATAATTCCCTGCAATGGGTTGTGTCAACATTTTATAGTCTCCTCTTAAAAGTTCGCCCAGGGCTAAAAACACTAATAAGAAAACCTTTATGTTGTTTTGTATCCACCTGTCAATCCAGTGATTACATAACTAAACTGCTGGTGGGTCTATTACTATGGAAATCTTCATTCCCATGAGTGGTGTCCAGCTGGAGCCTCCTCAACTAACACAGCTTTATATTCCACTGCTTCTTTCATCTCTCTAATCCCTTTTCCCCACCAAGGACGTTTTGTTTGCAGCCATGCTTGTTTGTTTGTTTGTCTGCCTGTTGGCAGGATTACACAAAAATTACTGAGCTAGAGAGAGTCGAGCATGGGCAGATCCATTAATTAAGCAAAATAAAAAACGGGTTATGTATGTGGTTTACATACCTTTTTTTTTGACAATTTACATTTTCAGCTGATATCATCAGCTGATATTTTGGGAAATACAGATGAGTTACATACAAAGTGGGTGATAACGCTCTGAAGAGAAAATGTACGACAGTGGAATGAATGTGCATGAGAGCACTATAGGATGATTTTAGGAAATATGAACATGATTATTATTTGTTTTAAATAGAAAAAAAACTGTCCTGATGATGATTTTAATTAAAAGCGACCACTAACGTCACCGAGGATTATGGCAGCTATAAATATTATAAAGTAGATGTTGAGATATTTCCTAAAATAACATATCACAAACTTTTGACGTGCTGATTACACCACATCAGACTTCACTGTCATCCATCCAGTTGTTGTCAAGACGGTCAGACCCTCATGGTGCCGCTAAAAGTAAACCAGATGTCATCCCTCTATACTGATGTGACTCAAGCCTCGTGAAGGTTCTGTGCTCATAAAAACTCCATAACTCAATTCACCATGGTGCAGTAATCACGTGTCACAAAATTGCTACTCAAAATATAGCTGGAAAGGTTTTCTGATCCCAGCTGATGAATCTATATTGATATCCATTTATATTTTCATTGTTTTCTACTGTTTTATAGAAATGGTTTATTTTCATCAGATTATGATCAAGCTTTTCCAGACCTGCAGTACGTTTGCGTTACTTCCAGTCAACATGCTCCTTTATGTCACACGCAAGTGCATTTAACCTCATATCGCGCGAGTCAATTACTCAGCAGGGACATTTGCATTAAGTTCACAGACGTCCTTGAGAGGCCATAACAGTTGTGTGACCTCAGGAAAGGAGGGGGTCCGATGACCTCCATATCGTGACGAAGTCCAACCTATCTCCTTTTCCTATCCACTCCATAACATCACAGGGTCCAGGAAAGATGTGCAGGAGAATTCATTGCAATCATCAGATAATCTGAGTCTGCCATGTTCTGAAGAAGGACTACAAAAAGGGGAGCTTATCCTCATGCATCTCACCATGTCGTTAAATACAATTGACGCAGTCGTGGATGACCCGGTGAAAAGTGATTCAGTACCAAGATGGATAGATGCTACAGCGGTGAAAAGAAATGGTTGTTGGGGTACTCCCTTATCTTCATGTCCAATATTCATACTCATGATCCAAATTAGTATGAAAATAATTTACAAAAATTTACAAAAAAAAAGTTCAGTGAAATAATTTCTATGGTGATCAGTCAGTAGACTGTGAGACAACAGTTTAATATTAAT
>CAAKHG010029408.1:2030-12081 GCA_901007715.1 Dactylopterus volitans
CTGGACAGTTCGGTGAATGCTTGCAATATTCAGGATTTTGTGTGCAAAAATCTATTCAATATGTAATGGATAATCAACGCTAAGGTGCAAGTTAAATGGTTTTAAGGTGCAATGTGGAGGCAAGGAACCCCCTTTTGAGAAGCCGAGGTTGGTTGCTTTCACTCAAACCTTACTCATTTGCAAAAAAAAAAAAAAAAAAAACAAGACAAAGAAGAAAAGAAATAAAACCATTTGCAAAATTGTGGTTGCAGTTTTGCAGATAAAATTGAAGGGTTATGGAGAAAGAGCTAATGCTGGCATGGAAAGCAAAACATTTTTTTACCATTTGTCTGCATTTATCATCATAGTTTAACACAACAAAGAGTGTCAACTTTATATGAGATTCATGCACTTTTTCTCTTGCAGCTAAATAATACATTTAAGTGCGTGTGTGTGACCATCACCGGCCCTCCCTGAAAGCTAGTTTGTTAATCTTTATTGAGTCAAGTGATCTTGTGAGGCAGGGAGGGGAGTGTCCACCAGAGTCACAGTAGAGGGGAGGGGGGATTACGAAAGAGATAGAAAGATGAACAGAGAAAGGATAGCAGGTGGTGCTGGTAGAATCCGATGAAGAGAAGGAAGATGTGTTGTTTTATTTATTTTTTCCCGTCACGTGATCATGAGGGTGCATAGGGTTTCAGTGTATGGTTTTGGCGAGGTGGGGTCCTAATGGTTGAAGGTGTCCCATCAAACAGAGTCAAGCTGGAGATAAGAGGAACCTTGTGAAAGAATGGAAGAACTGTTCAGCCCCCTTTTTTTTGTTTTTTTGCTGGATTCAAAAATTCTTTATGAAGTGATCCGGCCAGGGCTGGCAAGTGGAGGCGCACATGTATGTGGACATTCACTAAGTATGAGTGTGACCATCACCAGGGCTCAGAGTCAGGTAAGGAGCCCATGCCTCTCAAGCCTGTCCTCCAGCGTGCAGGAGCCCATGGGGCACCAGACCAAGTGAGTCGCCATGGCTACACGGCAAGTCGCCACCCCCAGGGAACAAGCGGGGCCGAGGCCAGCAACACCCGGCCAGCCGAGCGCAACGGAGCAGGGCCACGGGGCCCCCGGGCCCCAATACCCCACTCCCACCCACTGCCGACGCCGCCCTGCAACCCCCCCACCCCAAACCAACCAGGCAGACCGGACAGCCCACCCCGGCCAAGGCGACCCGCCCGGGGAACCAGCCAAGGCCCCGACGGGTGGGCACCGGTGAAGGCCTGGGTGGAAGGGAGCTGCAGGGGTGGTAGGCTGTGGTGCTGGCGAGCATGGGGCCATGGCCCGCGCCACGCAAGGACCGCGGAGACCACAGCAGGGGGAGACCAGCCTTGCATCCAGGACCAGCCCCGTTGCCCACCCAGGAAGTGGTGAGGAGGCCGCGAGCCCCCACATAACAGCCCGGCAGGCCAGCAGAGGCCGCCAGGGAGCAGATAATTCTAGTCCCCTTTATAACCAAACCAGTTGGTAAAAAAAATAAATTTCAACAGGGTGAGGTAAGCAAAAGTTATGGCTCAATCGCTGTAACGCGATACAAAGCAAAAGGTTAGATATTCTTTCATCCCTTCCTTTATCATTTTAAAATCTTCGGTTATAAGTTTCTTCTCCTGTTTTTCTATTGGTTTCTTTCCTTTATTCACTTTGTTGTTTTCCTCTCTTGCATCCTGTTCGTCAAAGTTGCTGTATTCCCTGGATATATTGAAAGAAATGTTTAAAAATATCAGTGTGATTTACCTCAATTGTTAATTTAACCAGTTGCTAACTCACCTCAGTTGATAACAAAGCTTTGACAGCTGTGGTTATTAACGTGACTATCTTTACAGGCTGGTTGAAATGAACTGGCATTGACTAAACTATGTATTCAGAGTCTTCATGCATGGTTGCCAAATAGGAAAGATATTCTTTCACACCATGGTCTGATTGCTGTTAATTTCACTTGGTGAATAGTATTTTTGAAAAGGAAGACTTATTATCATAGTTTTGGTCATTGTGTCATTTCATATACATCATTACGCTCATACAGTGGCGCTAGACGCCTTAAGTCTCCCTGTTAACCCTATTTCTAAAACTACAAAAATTTATGAAGATGAATGTTAATGTCAAAGACTACTACTTTACACAGGAGAGAAAACTAAGGTTTTTTTTTTACAGCAGTACAAATTTTCAACAAGCCATGAAATGTTCGGTTTCATCTTCCTCTTTCTTTTTTTCTGTCAAACTCTTCACAATCCCTCATCTTCTACTTTGGCATATCCCACTAGGCCTCTTGTCCCTACACTGCACTCTCTACAATGCATTTGTCCAGTTGTTACAAAACATTTCCTTTCCCCTAAGCCCGTTCTTCTGTATCCTGCCCTAAATACCTTCCATTAAAACACAGATCCCTGAGGTTTATGATTAAATGTATCTGAGCACTCTCTCTGTGTCTCGCTTTCTTTCCTTTGTTAGTTATAAAAACTGTAAACTCTTGGACTGACATTGACATAATTATCATATATCACATAAAGATTGTATACATATCATAGAATTATTCAAGTCCCAATGTGGGCAGTATGAATACAACCAAAGTTGATGAGATGGGGTACATTTTTTTGAGTAGCAGACCAAGATAACGGTTGGTGTTTTCACTGAGGTTGCTTGTCTAATAAAATGACAGGAGATAACATTCATGAGATTTCACACACTGGTGAGGGTGACACAATCCACAAAGCAGTATTAAATATCAGTCATGGATGATGGGGACAGTGTGGCGCCCAGCTTCTCTCAGCAGGGTGATGATGAGACCACACCAACGTGTGTTCTGATGATTATCTATCTTTTTTTGCCATTTAGTGGGACCTCGTCATATAAAAGTGATCACTATCTTCTTTTACCCACACAATGATAGCGGCTGAAATTATTTGAGTCTCAAGAACTGTGAACCCATTTTTCACTGTATTTTTTTTCTGTAGTCAGATCATAATAATCAGAGCAAAGTTTACAAGTAAATATATAAAAATGTAGGATTTTACTTTTTTATAGCAACACACTTTAGTGCACAAATATCCAGTTGCTAAGTGGCCTGTTGCACAGTTCAACATTTATTATCTTCCTGATATTAAGTGTTGTTCCATTCTCCTATATGTTGCCTTTAAATAATACTTTGACTTTGATGCTCACTTGAACATAAATTAAGCATACATGTGAGATAAGCTAACGTGGATCTTAAGAGAAACATTCTTGAATTATATACCTCTATGTTATTCTTGTCATATGTGGATTGTTCATATAGTGTATATCTTTTTAATTTCTTAGTTCATATGGCGCCAACGAGTCTGGAGTATTCGGACTGTGAGGCCCCTCTTATCAAAATACTTGTCAATCACTTTAATTGAATCCAGATGTTCAGCACCTTAAATAGGATGTTTGTGGAGAAGTTCTTTGTCTATCTTGTGTATGCATGGAACAAGAAGAACCGAGCTCGCGCATTAAAGTACTTTGAACATCTTATCAACATCTTATACAAGTTTGGACCATCTTATCTTCTTTGGGAGCTGACCCATGAACATCTTTATATCACTTCCTGCTTGCAAATGGATAAAATGCGGTCACAAATTTACATAAGGAGCAGATCCTCTTCCCCAGAGGCTACAAACAAATGACAAATTAAAGTGTTTTTTGGATCTTCCATCTCGTTTCACACAAATCTGACAGTATACCCAAAAAAAAAAGTAATTTCAACAATTTGGAGGAGCAGAACTTTAATAATCACGCAGTGTTTGAAGCAGACTGGATGGCATACAATAAATGATAGAATGCTCATTACAGCAATTAGAGACTTGAGACTTGACTTATAAGCATCGCTGATATAGATAGAGTCACAAAGGGGGCTCTTGTACATTTCACCAGTTATTATCTACCCCGTCTATAAATGAATAAAAAATGCAGTAATTTGCTTTAGATGCCTGTAGAGGTAGGTAATTGCTTCTTATATCACTCTGGCCTTGAGATTTTTAACATCTGACATTATTATATTACAACTTTTATGAGTGTGTGCATGTGTGTGTGTGTGTGTGTGTGCGCGTGTTTTAGCTCCCTGGTTGCCATGGTGTTTTAGCCTTTTAGCTTAAATTAAACCCCCCAGATTTGCTATTTTGAGATGATTCATACAATTTTCCCTGTAATTATTTTTTCAAGAAGCAGCACTGAAAGCAGCGTAAATTGAAAACAGCCAGTTGTGTTCCAATATAGAGTGTAAAGCCATTATTGCTAAGATCCCAGCGAAAGACGCATTCAGGACATTTTTCGAAATAGAAATTATGTAAAAACGGGACACAAGGTGGCAAAAAACAGCAAGGGAGAGCTGAGTTCTTTGCTGCCCAGCGTTAGCAGAAGTTGTTGGTTGTGGGTAGATTGTGGGTAAGATTGCATGTCGGCATAGTGGGAGGTGGAAACTGGGTGTATGGAATATGAAAAGCCCTAACACTGTTATCGTTGACTGTCTGCGTGTGCGAGATGCGATGTGACAGCTGAGCTGGGCTGTGAGGGCAGAGATGAATTCACAAATGGTAGCCCCAGGGAGCAGTGGGTTTGGGGGAAGGAGGTGGGCAGGGGTGAGGGGGTGACAGTGCATGTTGGGGAGGGAGAGAGGGAGGGTTGGGGAGGTTATCAAGGGCCAGCAGAGGTAAAGTATCTGCAGTGCCAGGACTTTACCTCTCTGACCTTTATTGTGACGTCTAAATAAGGCTCAATGTTTGACTCACCAAACGCCTGTAGTTGAGCTGCCTTTTCCATTATTCATGGCTACAGGAGGTCTGGACGAAGCAGAGCTTTTTATTTTAGCCAGGTTAATAATTCATGCCCTCTCACACAGCCACAGGAAAGCAGAAACAGGGGCAGAGACAAGCAGGGGTCCAGGTGGCTAGTCGAACTCGACTCTTTTTTGATTTAGGAGTCAGCAGGGGCCCCTTCATGCTCATGGCCCTGCTGCATCTCACAGGGGGCCAGCAAAGGATGGCTTGCAAATGCCAGAGGGTTCTGCAGCCGAGCTTCCTGGACAGTTGACATCATTCTGATGTGTGAATGAGGAAACTGCTGAGGACTGAGATCAAGTTCAGAAGTAAACAATTGTTTCTGTTTTATTTTATTTTATTTTTTTTACATTTTGTTAGAAATTGAAAACAATTTTCAAGTTACTTGAAAAAATTGAAAAAAAAATCCTTTTTCTAGCTCTTCTTCTTGTATAACCTTACACGTACGTATAGCTATAGATTGATAGTTAGCGGCTGCTCTGCTTTTTGCCGAAATCTTTTTATTTTTTATTTTTAAAATTTCTCCTACAAAATAACACCCACCCTTTCAAAGCAGAAAAAAACCCTGAAAATTTTCAGTAAAAATAAATTATTATTATTGTTGTTGCATAATCTTATACATGCGTATGGCTACAGACGCAGCAACAACACCATGGCCAGCAAACTGCTCAGCTATTTGCTATAATCTTTGGATATAATAAATTAAGAATTGCTAAATTCAGCATTTGTTGTATTGAAATTAAGGATGCTAGATTGAAAACATCAACAGGCACCTGAAAATGTACCCGAGATCAGTCACTTTATTGTGATTGTTAGTGTTAGTGGGTATGGCTGGGTGGCAGACATGTTTAGTTCAGCATCAATTCTCTTCTGCCAGTAAACTTGTAAAGTTTAGTCAACTTGATGAGATCAGCACCACTATGATTCAGCAAAAAGCAAGTAGGACAACATTACTATATGTGTTCATGTGACAAAGGAAAATATCATTGATAAAATAGAAAGGAAGTTTTTGTTGATGCATGATGCATTACAACTTGCTTAAATTGATCATAGACCAAATACCTAATCAGTACGAATACTGTATTGCCAGGTAATGACAAAACAGTACATGTTTTGACTTCCTAAGAATATGTCCATGCAATTATTTAAGCAGACCAGATGCCAGGCAGTAGATAATGCTGATTACAGTTAAAATGTTTTGGCATATGGGTATTTTTTTTATTTCAAACCTGAATCAGCTTTTTTCTGATTTTCCCTGGACAAAGCATAACCACTGAATATGTTTGCTTTCAAGTCTTGTATTAAGTTTTTCATTTTAAAACATTAAAAATATGGCTTTGAAATGTTGTTTTATGTTACCATTTGAAGAGAATATCTGTAAAACAAGCCATTCAGCTGTAGTACATATCCCATACTGTACTATAAATCCTTTTGCCTTTGATGTCTAGTGGTGACATTGTTGATAAAAAATGATGCCGTTGCTTCACCTTATGATGAAGTCACATAAATAAATCTCACATCTTGACAGCCTGCAGGGTTCTTCTCGGAAAACTCCAGTAGGTCCCTCTTTCTCTATAAATGCAAGAGCAGCTAGTTATGTAGTCCTGCTGCTAATGTCAGGAAATATAACCCCAGCAGCTCCTGCTTTTCACTTCCTATCAATCACTGGGCAGACGGCAAAATAAACCACAGGGGCTTTCCTTTTGACAGCTGCTATGAAGCTTGTAGAGACTGTGTTGAGGGGCCAGTGATGGATAGCTGTCTGGATATCATTGCAAGACAAAATAAAAAGATGCCCCAAATACGCTGCGCCACATATCTTCAAAGGATATGTGTTCTAGTTTTAATTATACTAAAAAGGAACATGGAACTAAATTATTACATTGTAAAGTTCATGTCTTCCTTTCGCTATGTGTCAGTCCTCTGGATTTCACTGTCTTCTTAGTTTCCAACAAAATAAGCCAGCAGTTTGCTTCCATATTAGAATTACTGTATGTTTTCCCGACAAACAAGATTCTATTTCTCCATCGTATAGTCAGTGAAAGACAACTGTGTGAAGAACAATGACTGCAAGAGTTCAAAGGCTGAAGCATTTATTCAATGGATTGCCTGAAAAGAGGAGTTAAATCATTCTGTTGGTGATTGATTTGTTTTTTTATAGCCCATTAAGGCTTTGCTGGAGGCTGACATTGACTGTGCAATTTGCGATTTTAGTGCAGTAATGAAGAGTGAAATAATATTTAACCATACTTCAATGAGCTGTCAGATAGGAGCCATGTATTAAACAGAAGAATATTCAGAGGTTCTTTTATGCCTTTGTAGAGCATGAAAGACATGTGTGAGTGCACGCACGCACGCACGCACGCACGCACGCACGCACGCACGCACGCATGCACGCACGCACGCACACACACACACACACACACACACACACACACACACACTCGTGCCTTGGTGTAGCTCTCCATCAAAGGTACGGTCTTAGTTGGCTTGTCAATGGGTTTTTGAATGTGCAGCTGACCAGTCAGGGTGGCCAGTCATCCAAGAGCAGCTTAACCATCAAACCTGGGCTGCCTTCTGCTGTCCTTATTCTCCTTTGTGAGTTTCCCGACTGATAACACTTGATGCCCACCGCACCGCCACATGTTAATTGCCTCAGTAGAGTTTTATTTTGGTGCATTTTTTTTTTTTCTGCTGTAATCTATATGAGGGTTTTGGTTGGTTGATTAATTTTGTGTCCTCTCCGTCTCACCCTTATTAGCCTTGCCTGCTTTTCTTGTAATGAAGCATGTCTTCTTATTGTAGGTGTTATTTTACAGTATTTTAATTGCTCTTTTACAGTGAGAAATGAAACTAAGTCTGTGTGTGTGTATGATACACACGTACATATCAATTATAGTCAATAATCAGCATGACAACTTTCGATCAAAAATGTTGCTGCCTGGGCTCCATTACTTTAAAAAGTTCATATCTGATAATACCTAAATGACAAAGCTGGGCTTTAATTATGAATGTATGTCTCCAGCCAGCTGCTACAACAGTAACAAGCCCAAGTCATTTTCATATTCTCTCACACCCAAGATTTCTCAGGACTGTCACATGGAAGTGAAAATTAATTTGTTGCTCCCCACATAGCAAGTCCTGTCTTCAGCTGCAGCACAAAGCAGTGGGGGAAAAAAACAAACAAAAAAAACAAAAAAACCAACAAACAACACACTTTTGTAGACTGTTAGAATTGTATTGCCTGGAAGACTGGCTATTTGCAGTAAATCCCTGCTTGGTTCAACTCCACCAACTGTCAACTGTGAGTACAGATCAGAAGAAATACTATTCAATAGAAAAAAAATATAGATTTAAGAGGATAAAAAAGCAAGATAATTTGAACAAATAAGCAAAAGGGGTGGCATTAACTGCTTCAGAAAGCTGCTCTATTGAAAACGCTTCAGTTTCCTTTATTCAACAAACTCAGTTCATCTGCCTCTCTTATGGAATCCAACACCTTTCATTTCTTCATTCATTCATCACAATAAAGTTTGTATTGAACGTTAGGTTTATTATCAGAATCAAACTTCCGATCCTCATTAGTAAAGGCCTAGTTATAAAGAAAAACCCAAACAGGTCAACCAGAGCAGGATCCGGAGGGGACTGTCTGGTCCCATTCAGGAAAACTGTTTTTGGGCAGTCAGCATTCTTTTCTTGAGTGTCGCATACATGAAACACAGTACTGAGTGACATACAAGACATACCAACCCACCTGTAATGTGTGGGATTACTGGTTGGGCTGTAATTTTGGGAATGTTGCTGGTGGTAAACCATTCTTTGTGACCTTGTATACATACATATAACTAGATAGGTGAATACTGTACACAAATCCATCTCTGTACATTTAACAAATGCAATAAAATCTGCATACTCATCTGTGTATAAGAAATATGTTGAAATATGCAATAACACCAGCAGACTTTGTACTACAGCACCTAGCACTTGAGCACTCAAGCACCTTATGGCTCCCCATATTCTGGTTCTGACAAGTGTACATGGTTTTATGCCTATTGTTTATCTGTCCGACTCCTATACTTTATTTCAAATCTAATTTTCTTTTTTTTTCTTTCTTTCCCTTCTTCTTTTATTTAAAACGTTATTGTACTTAACATCAACCTGCCCCCAGGCATGTTATGACCAATATGCAATGCCCCTGTTCTTTCTTAAACAAAACAGAAAGAAGAAAAAAAAAGAAGAAGAAAGTTACTTCTTTTATGTAAATTTATGATTTATTTGAATGGGATTATTGGGTTAACATTCAAAGGTTACACAGTGTCAAGTCACCCAAGCACAGAATAAATTCTCTGAGTGTCATTCTTGTGTCTTTTTCTATAACTGTGACTCTGAAAACATTACAGAAAAGCTCCACAGGTGTTCACTGCGCTTAACATGTTATCACTTTCAATGAAAAAGTCGGTATAAAGATTTAGACAAGGTGACTCACTCATGATATGATTGATCACACCGATTCAATATAACATTGGAGTTAATTTATAATATATTTATATTCTTGATTAAAGATATTCTGGTAAAGCCTCAGATTGTAGTTTTAAAATGAGTGCATACTTTGATATTTTTAACTGCATTTCAGTGACAATGTTTAAACTTACTGCAATGGTTGTACATTTCTAAGATAGCACATCATTCTTCTCTTGGTCACCTGGTCCCCCTTGTTTTGATTCCAGTTAGGAAACTGGAAAACTGCAAATCAATAATTTGTTACTCATGTCGGTCATGAGAATGGTTATGGAAGCATTAGCCATTTAACTTTTAACTTGAATAAGGTATAAAAGCTACCAAAGGTTCTATCACCACTAACACTAATTCTTCAACTCCTCAATTGTCCATGGTAAACCAAGAATGCCTTGCTTTGCCTTTATCACAATCCTGCCCTCTATCGTTAATTGAATATTGATGTTATGTGTCAATATATACATAGGAACAGTCATATTAATCTGTGTGTGTGCATGTGTGTGCATGTGTGTCTGTGTCTGTGTGTGTGTGGGTTTATGTGTGTGTGTGTGTGTGTGTGTGTGTGTGTGTGTGTGTGTGTGTGTGTGTGTGTGTGTGTGCGCGAGTGTGAGTGGCTGTCTGTACTCCATGTGGTCCTGCCATGAGCTGGCCACTGGTCCAGGGTCATTCACCCATTGTCAGCTGGGATCGGCTCCAGCACGACCGCGACCCGGTAACTGGAA
>CAAKHG010029409.1:7391-32177 GCA_901007715.1 Dactylopterus volitans
CCCCCCCCCAGACCCCTCCGACCCCACACACACTTTCCCCTTCTTCTTTTTCTTCTCTCAGATGCTTCTGTCCATGCAGACTCTTGGCTTCTATTTCAGTCATGCCCTACCTCGTTATGAGATCAATTGAAAAAAGGGAAAAATAATAATAATAATAATAATAAGACGAGCCAAAAACAAAACATATACATGTACAAAGTAATGTACACCATATATTCAAACACATTTCAAAATCGTCAGACTTTGAAATCATTAGCCAAAATAAGTTTTTTTTTTTTTCTCAACCCTTTAGGTCATCTTCTTTTATCTAGACTGTACAATATATGTATATATGAGTAATCATGAGGGACCAAAGCAACAAAAATAAATACTTTTTCGCTATGTCACCTTTCAAAGTAGTATATCTATGTACATTTATATCAATATCAGTTTTCCTTAGCTTATTGTGAATGGTTGAGCGTGTGTTCAACAAGCAGGCATTTGCGCACAGTGTGGAAACTCCTTGTGTTTTTTTTTGTTTTTTTTTCCTTTTTTGTCGTTGTTGTTGTTGTTGTTCTCCTTTGCCCCGTTAAAGTATCTAAATGTAAAATTCTGACGACACTGTGGAAACCAAACACAAAGACCGAACCGTCCTCCATACAAGCGAAAGGCAAAAACCTGGCTCAAACGGACCCACAAAGAAAGTAAAAATATAGCATCTCACCATCATTTGACTACTTCAACAATGGGTTGTCTACTTCTTTTCGGGAACTTCTGAGAGGTGTACAAAAAAAGGGGGCTTTTTTTTTTCGTCTATTTCATGCAGTCTTTTTGACAAGTCATACAACCTCAGTGTCTAAAGGTTTTCAGCACACAGCATAGAATGTTTTCAGTGACGTTGAATGTGGCTATGGTGGGGAAGGGGGGGTTGGGGGGTTAGGGGGGAGGAGGAGGAGGGTGCATCTCGGGACAACAACATGCATAAAGAACAGTGCATAGGTCCAGGTCGCGGGGCCGGTCCCCCGGGGTGGGTGGGTGAGTGGGTGAGTGGGGGTGGGCGGGGGTTTCCAGTGTGTTTCAGTGGCAGCGTCTATCAACGGATCCACTACTGCAAGCGGTTGATGGCGGGAGAGTCTGTGGGACGCTGGTGGTGCGGGCCTGACTGGGCGGCGCCATCTTGTGGACGCTCCTCCGCCTCCTCCTCTTCCTCCTCCTCCTCCTCCTCCTCCTCTTCCTCCGCCGCCGCCGGCCGCTTTGCCGATTCCAGGCAATCACAATAATCCCAAAAGTCCCGAGAGGAAGAGCGTTCAGGCTGGAGAGCCGGAGTGCGACGCGAGCGAGGCTGCGCTGACACAAAAGTGCGGTGACCTTAGCGTGGCGTTTTATTCTTTTTTTTTTTTTTTTTTTTAAATTTTCTTTGTTGTTTTCTTTTTCTCTCTCTCTCTCTCTCGAGTCCGGCCTGCTTGTGCGCAGTTTAGATCAGTCGTTTGTGTCACTGCGGAGCCCTTTCCAACACACAAGAGACCCGGAGACGGCCACTCTGAGGGTTTCAACAATGACTCGTGGAAGGTAGAAGAACCGAGCTTAAGGATCAAGCTAACATGCATAAGGTCTTCAGACACTGTTTTGCTAGGAGCCATCGAGGGCCGACTTTTTTCCTGAAGACAAGAAGGAACTGTGTTTCTTTTCGTTCTTTTTTTTTTTCTTTTCCTTTTTTTTTTTTTTTTAGTTCGTCTTTCGAAAAGGAAACGATAATAATGGCTTGATAGCTACATCGTTCTTGCGCTTGTATTGCAGCGACCTTTGGTAAATCAATCAACAACAGAAAACAAAAAAAAAAACACAACAGAAAAACCCTGAAACGTACGTACGCGTTCTCCCACTGCACTTACCGTGGTTCCTTTAGCCTTTAGCCATCGTTTGCCTCTAGTACGGGCTAACCCCTCCGCCAAATTCTCCCCCTCCCGGCGGCCTCCGCGCTCGTCACGTTCTCAGCTCCACGCCACACATCCTCTAGCGGCTATCGCAGCTATCCCCTTTAAAACCGACTCGTCCGAGTAGAGTCAAGGCAAACCAGCCAAGGCAGAGAGAAGCAAACAAACAAACAAAAGAGAGAGAGAGAGCGAGCGGAGGGGGAACGGGAACAAACCCACGGAAATCATAATAATAACAACAACAAAAAAAATTGGGTGGGGGCGGGGGCATCGCCGAGTCTCCGTAGAAAAAGGCGTCGACGATGATAGGAAGGTTTAGAAAAAAAAAAGAAAAAAAAAGAATAAAATAAAATGGCCGCCGCCGTTTGGGGCGTCGGGCGTTTCACCGCTTCATCATTTTGGAGACGAAGCTGACGATGGCGGAGGCGGGCTGATCCGGGTCCAGCTCGGCAAACAGGTGGCTGACATTGTCTGTTGTGCTTCCTTGTTTCCTCGCCACGAATCCAAAAAGCCTGGATGAAAAATAACAACAATAAAAATATATACATTTATATATACGTCAATGTGCGGTATTTTATCGACAAAGTGGTCAGCGGCCGGCGACGGCACTCACCTGACCGAGCCGCCTCCCTCTTTGCTCCACCTGTGGGCGAAAAAGACGAGAAAATTGGGGTTTTTTTGTGTTTTTTTTCCAAAGATTCGCTCACTGTTACCGATATTTTGGCGAGGCGTCGCGCCGTACTTCCTGTCCTGCGGATCAGTGTCGCAGTAGGTGACCGTGTTCAGCGGGTAGTGTCGCCGGAAGAAGATCCTGCAGCGGGAGGTTTCACAATCGTCAAATGACAGTGATTTAAACCTGTGTGAAGTGCTTGTTGTTGTGTCTTCAGAAACAGAAATAAAAACATAAAAGCATGCACAAACAGGACAAGGTAAATAGTTTCTGGAGTTTTCGAGTTTTTGAGCGTCGATTGATGTCCACAACTCGTTAAATTCATCGTTCTTTCAAAAAAAAAAAAATCAATTCATGATTTGCATTTCTGAAAAGCAGGCGCATCCTTATTTTTTAGTTTTGTAATTTTCTAGTAACCTAACGATGTCAAAAGAACTTCAGCGCACCTGCGTTTCCAACATTCTGAAAGACGAAATGATACAACTTCACAATTTCAAATTTCACTCATCTATCTCTCAATGTCCTCCTAACTCTTCTCCTCTAATATTTTGTATTCTCATTCAGATTTCCACTTTCAAGGGTGGTTACTGCGCATGAAGCGTGTTGGTAACTTTTAACAAACTAATCAAATTTTTTTTTTCCATATGATTTAAATTTCCTGAATCTCCAATAGCGGATAATTTTGCGACAAATTGATGAGGTCTGTTGCTTTAGGGGTAATGCAGTCAGGCACCATGCCTTCTTTAAGACGTCCACTAGGGGACGCCAGAGGAGCATTTAGAAAATTCTGAGACCAGGTTAAATTTCCTTTACGTTGCAGGTTATCGCGCATGCGCTTACTCACTTCCTCTGACTGTCCGTGAGCGTGATGCCCTGCGGCGACACTTTGTAGTGGACGGTGGTGGCGGCGGGCAGCGGGCTGGTCGCCAGCGTCTGGCTGATCGCCTTGGCGATGGCCTGAGGCCCCGTGAGAGACTCCATGTCCACGGAGTTGATGTAGAGGACGTTGCACGCTGGGGTGGGGCAAACGACGCAGAGTCAACACACACACACACACACACACGCACACACATCGGAGGGAGACGGCCGGCATGCAATCCGGTGTAAAATGACGGGCGTTGCAGTGAGGGATGCGTCTGCGGTGGAGAACGCGGCGGGGTTACGTTTGTGTGCATGCGGTAGAGCCTTTTCCTTGAAAAAAAAAAAATAAATAATGGAGGAAACTCTCTGGTTAAGTGCAACTCGAGGCCGCTCGCAGCTGCAAGCCGCTCATATTACAAGTATTCGCATTCAGCAGTCGTGCATGGTGAAGCGATGCAGTGCGGTATTTACCATGGGCCTCCTCAGGAACCTTCTGGACTGTGAAGGTAAGGGGGACAACGTGGGAGCAGATTAACTGGGGTTTTTGTTTTTTTTTTTTTTTTTTTTGTTACTCCAAAATGGTCGGAGGCTGAATTCAAATAAAATTCCACAACACTGAGTGTGATGATGCTCAACGGCAGATCTGGTTCTGCTATGAAGGAAGTTCTACTGCAGGAACCAGCACTTCCATCTGTTTGCAGGCCTTTTTTTCATCATTCATGAGCATTTTCTCTCTCCACAATTTGCTGAGAACGAGTCTCCGGTGGTCTACTGAGAATTCCTGGTGTTTACCTGCTCCTTGCTTCAGGAGCTCAACGACTGGATCGGTGGGCGTGGCCAGTTCCAGTGCCTCCTCGTTCGGGTCTGAGTGACGGAACAGAATTGAGACAAATGACAAGTTATTTCAGAACAACTTTCAGTCCAAGGCCGACTGAAGAACCGCAAGTGTTAAATGCATTCGCCCCAGAATTCCTCAGGTTCTTGCTGGACCACTTCTGAACACCTCCATCGAGTTGCATTACAATCAGTCCTGAGGTTTTGGGGTAATCCTGCTGACGGCAGTGCAGATGTCCACGAAAGCTCACGGGGGGGAAAAGAAAAGGCTGTTCTTTTCAAAAAATGTCAAGAAAGGTAGTTTCTGCATGATTTCATTAGAAATCAAGAGGTGAACATAGGTGGTCCTCATGGTCGCCGATAAACAAATGCAGGTTCTGCCGAATCACACAAGTCTTTTCAGGCAATATTTAAACAACTTCTGAGTCATTTTTACACAGAAAATACCACAAGTTCCCGTCTTGACAAAGGAGAGAGGCCAAGGGTTACCTTTGGTGGGGATCATCAGCTTGCAGGGCAGAGCCAGCGGAGTCATCGAGTGTTGGTACACCAGAGCAGAAAGGCAACCTGCCGAGACAGCACCGCACGGTCACCAGTGAAACCCGGGTCGCCGGGTATCAAACGGGCGTCAAGATCGGGCCTGCGAGCTCACCAAAGTAGGGCTCGTTGGGGCAACCCTTCAGACGGACGCCTCTGGGGCTGGTCTCGATCAGGAAGTGTCTCACCAGCTCGTTGGTCATGTCACCAACTGGAACGACATTTGGACGGTCCGTGTTCAAAAACCCTTTTGCCGTTACCTCGCGGTTGCAAAATTGAGCCATTTCAGTTTCTTGCCCTTTGTTGTTCACCTTTTTTGTTTTGCTGGACGGTCGGTGGGGGGCAGGCCACCTTCATAGCCAGGCCGTAGGCGCCGCGGAAGGAGTGGCTGTCCCGTATGATGAACGCCCCCGGCTCCCGGTCCTTCAACAGATTGATGGCTGGAAGCAAAACCTCGCTGGTCAGGATTGATGACATTCCCACTTCTTATCCCTCCTCTACTACTCTGCAGCAACTACATGCAGACACCCCGGGGACAACGAGGCGGGAGGGTGGCTTGAGAGCCCTCACCTTGCTCTCTGGAGATGTCGGGCTTGTACCAGAACTTGGACGTGTCCTGGACGAACTTGACGTTCATCTTGATGTCTGGGTAGCCGTCTGTTCGGAGGAAAGAGATGCGGTTAGGTGTCAGAAGATCGGGCGCGCGAGCCCGAGCGGAATCGGCCGGTCTTTTCTGCGAGTCACCATATATGGACTTGGAGACGTCCGGGAGCGCGTGCGGGCCGGACAGGTTGGGCGTGCTGCTCCCGCTGGCCAGAGATGGTGTCGGGTTCTTGCCGTCCGTCCTCTCGGCGTCCCCGCTGGACATGTGCCGCTTCTCTGGCAGCTGTGGGGAGACGGGGAAGGCCGGCGTGGAGGGCGGCTGGGCGCTGCCCTGACGGGAGGCCGCCCCCTGCTCATCGGGCGTGCTGTGGCCGCTCGCTGCCGCGCGGCGCCCCATCAGGGGACTCGGAGGCACGCCGGCGCCTGCTGTTTTTGGGTTTCGGCCAATCAGGGGGCTGGAGGGGATGCTGCCTCCAGCTGGAGGTGCATGCCTGGCCAGCGAGGGGCTGGCTTGACCCAGGCGTCTCTGCAGCGCCGGGCTCGGCGGCGTGTTGGTGGCCACCGTGCGGTGGAGCGTGTTGGGGCTGCCGGGAACCGTGTGGACGCCCATGATGTTGACCTGGGCGCCCTCAGGGGAGGCGGGTCTGTAGGGATAAAAGGGGGCCGGGCTTTGAGGGGGGGCGTGGTCTGACGATCCGATCCTCCTCCTGCGGGCGATCACGGTGACAAAATGGTTAGCAAGAAGTATTTAGATTCAAGTAAAAGTACTACTACCGCACTGTGAAAAGTAGTGAAGGTGATGCACTGAAAATATTACTGAAAAGAACGTACTTAAAGTGGTAAAAATCTATGCTTCAACTTATAACAGCTGTAGATAAATGACCTGACACCAGCAAAGCTCAATTTACTGTTTGCTCCTGAATGCAGCGCTGATGCTGATAGATGCAGCCAGAAAAATGAACCAGAGGCTCCTCAGAAACCAGTTCATGACCATTTTTGATATTTTAGCAACACTCCAAAGCTTCACAAGTGCAATTACGCCTAAGGGAAAAGAATGCTGGGGTGCAGGACCACTCACCCATCAGCGCCGTGGATGGGGCTGCCGGAGGAGAGAGGAGCGTTGCAGGCTTGTGCTCTTGAGTCCGCGAAACTGCGATTTTCTGAAGGAGACGAAGCATCGGAAAGCACACAAACAGAGACGCACGCAGTCAGTGACGCAGCGGCCGCTCAGTCAGACGGGATGCAGTCACGAGCAACGACAGGAACGGAGGAGCACAGAGTCATTCTCAAAATAAAAGATGCACAACTGGGAAGGAACGGAGGTGGTTGCCGAAATGAGGTTAAAAATTCAAAAAGGAGTTTTTGTCCATGTCCCGGCCGACGTGCCCTTACCTTGCTCTCCATCATTAGATTCAGAGTCTGACAGCGAGGAAGCAAGAAAAGACAAAGAAGGGAGGGTTGAAGGAGGATGAGGAGACGAGGAAGACACACTCGAGCGCAGAGAAAGAACTGCAGGATGCGTCAGCTGTTTGCAGCAGACTGAAGCATTCCCAGCTGCAACAACAGTTTTTTTTTGACCACCAGGGGGCAGCAGAGCCACACAGGGTGACCCGAGAGCCACATCTGCGCATCTGCTCCTCTGAGGTTGGTTGTCGGAGTCATCGAATTAATCAGCCCTATACGCGCACAACCCACTGGCATTTTCAGCATCTAAGTGTGGTTTCCGCGAGGATATAAAACATGTTTTCATTTGCGCGCGTGTTCTGAGTGACTGACCTGATCCACCCTGCTGGTGTGGCTTCAGTCCCAGTGCTGAGAGGGGGGTCTTGGCCAGACCTGGGGGAGAGCGAGCTACACACACACAGACAGACAGAAAGAGAGAGAGGGGGGGGGGTTAATGGCGTGCTAGCTCCTCCTGATAATGATGGCGGTGAGATGGGAGCTGTAATCCAAGCCATGCAAATGTGTTTTAATGACATAAACATCTAAATAATGGCCCATGAAAATACATCAGATGATGGATTTACATGTTTTCCATGCACTTTGGTTAATGTAGGTATTTCACAGGAGACATGAGGTCGTTCAGTCTCTTATCTGAAGAGGTCAAAGGGCGCCGCACTCTCAAGGGCATTCGAGATCACGGCGCATGTTCTCCTCAATTGTCTTAAAACAATAAGGATGCAGATTGAGGCCCAGTTGCCTGACTGAAACGTGCACATCTGCAAACGACAGGTATGCAAAAACAAAGTTTCTGAGCCAAATATGTTTCATATCCAGCAATTTTCGACGCACGATTAATAAAGTTGATAATCCAGCCCTCTGAAGTGAAATTCAGGCTTTAAAAAAATTGGGAAAATATTGCCACCTCGGTTACAGTTGCGAAAGAGACTTGACTAAAGTCTTTAATACAGATAGCTTCATAAATATATATGTATTTCCGTGTCTATATCTTGTTGCCACCTTTGCTCTGCTCAAAACTGTTTTTTTTGTTTTTTTTCTTGGTTTAGAAATGTATATGCATCTGTGGTTTGCAGTAAAGTTTGATGCTGCCATTTTATTCCGGAGGCTGGCGGGAACACGTTTCATGAAGGAGAAAAACCTCAAAAAATAAAAGTACACACGGTTCCATCTGCACAACACAACGTAGGACGATGAGCACAGCATGCTGCCGCCCACACAATCATGGCGTCCCGGTTAGACTGATCAGGGATGAATCACTGGATAAAGGCTGGACGATGGATCTTGTTAATGTGGCCATGTGAGGTGGAGGAAACTTAGCCAGAGACTGATTGGTTATTTCCAAAAATGCGTTTGCAGCAAAGAAGCCGCAAACGTTAGAAAAGGTTGGGGTTTTTCTTTTTCTTTTTTTTAATTCAGGCTAAATGGTCACCTCACGTGCCACGGAGATGAGTGAGGAGGGAGGTGAATGTGACGGTTGGAGCCACAGAGCAGATTCTTACTGCAACAGTTGTGTGTTTCAGGGCTGACTGCCGGAGGAGAGGCTGCTACGGCTGCGCGGACCTGCTGAGCGCGGCGGTCGACGTGGTGACCGGCAGCGTCGGGGCAACTAAAACCGCGCGGTCGCGTGTGGCTCGTGACCCGCAGCGAGTGTCTGCTCTCACCCCCCTTTTTTTTTTTTACTTTCAAGGGCGATATCGAGCTCAAAAAGAGGAATCAATGGGACTTTGCATCTTCTTTTGAATATTGCTGGAAGAGGAAAACGTGCAAATGAGACTGGAAGTGAGCTTTTTTGCACGGAGGCCGATGTAAATGTACGGCGCCGGTGAAAAGGAATAGAAACCCCACAAAGTTGCTTTTTTTGCTAAATTGTGTATCTCATTGTGTTCAACAAGTGCAAACCACCCAGAGCCCCCACGCACACACACACACACACAAAAATGTAATTTCCCATCCTTGTGATCAGCGTTTGCTCTCACATCTCTTCTCTGAATGTTTTTAAAAGGAAAGGCATGACTCGGTGAAGCATGATGGCGCCCTTGTCCGGAAAACTTGGTCCTCTTCCTGCTCCTTGTTGTTGTTGCTGTTCTTGGTGGAGTCATGTGACACTGATGGCTCCCTTAAGCAAATGCGGGATTTGTTGAGAAAAGTGCGGCGCCACATCGGCCTCCATCTTTGCCCCAACTTATCTTGTGCACCTTTAGCGAGACCGGGGTCCCCCGCCTAAGGGGTGCAGTATCCTCAAGGTGTCTTGCATATCTCTCAGATGCCCCCATGTCTCCATAAAACTACACACGGCTGCACGTCCACAAGCCCCTTCGCAAAAAAGCCGAGTCCTGGGTCGCCCACGAAGCTGGAAACGCCATCGTCGATCATTTGGTTTTACATACAGTAAAAGTGCCGAGGTGGCTCGCAGAAACGAGGCGATCCACCTCATGCAAATGCGAGACGAGGGCGAACATAAAGGCTGACCGGCCGCGGCGCCAACGTCCTCCGCTCCCGTCTGCGCCCTCCCTGCGCCGCAGCAGGACTCGCCGGCTCACCAGCGCAAAGACGAGGCGACGATGAGGCGAGCCTTCGTCTGCGTCCTGCTCCTGCAGAGTTTGGCCGCCGCTTTTGGAAAGTACGTCTATATCAATAAGACGATGAAATGGGATGAGGCGCAGAGATACTGCCGGAATACCTACACGGACCTGGCGCCTGTTACCACTGATGAAGACATCTGGCAGCTTTATCGGCTGGTGGGCAATGTCAGTGACTCCTTCTGGATCGGCCTGGAGATGAGGAACGGTTTCTGGATTTGGTCAGGCGGGGTACCTGTGTCCAGAGTTTTTTGGGCACAAGGCGAGCCTAACGGCGACGAATCAATCGAACATGGTGTGATTAAAAACCGCAAGTGGTACGGTCAAGAGCAGCACCATGAACACCACTTCTTCTGCTTCCACGCGGTCGTCGTGAGGGAGGAGAGGACTTGGGAGGAGGCTTTAGGTTACTGCAGGGAGAACCACCAAAACCTGGCCAGCGTGGTTTCCAGGACGGAGATGCTGCTGATCAAGAGAGAGATGGAGAAACGTGCCACCACGGAACTCGTCTGGATGGGCTTGCATTTCTTCCCGGGGCGCTGGCTGTGGGTGGATGGGCAGCTGCTGATGTACCAGGAATGGGGGGAAGACGGCGAGCCGTCGTGCCCTCAAGTCAGATACGAGTGCGGGGCCTTGACGCGCGCCGAGAGGAGCGGCAGCGGAGAGCCGCCGCTGCGCAGCAATCACACATCGCTGAATGACACGAGGGTGGAGGACGAGGGTGAAGATGTGGCTGATGTTCTGGCGTGGGAGGCCCATAACTGTGAGGATCGAATGCATTTCATTTGCTACTGAGAAATCAGTCGGATTTATTGCTTAATTGGCTCATCGTTCGATTCGAGTGCTCATTTGAATTTTTGTCTTTTTTCGTTATCGAGTCTTGTTACTTTGGGGTTTAGGCCTCTCTTGCTAAAGTTGTTTTGGCACTCTGGTTTTAGTCTTGAGTCACCAGATTTGCAGCTCCCTTACTGCACGTGTAGTTCTCTGTTATTTTGTTGTTATTATCCATAAAAAACACAATTGCGTCACATATTTTGATGTTCTTATTATGTCTTGCTAGACTGCGTTTTCTACTGTTGTCTATCAATAAAGACACGAGAATCACGCAGGTCAACAGAGCTGAGTTTTCGGGATTTCGAGAGCGCCCCCCCCCCGCAGGCAGGATGAACCTACACATGTTGAAGTAAGGCGTCTGTGGCGACACGGGGAAGCTGGGGGTCGGAGGGGAATTCTCACCACAGCCTCCAAACGTGGGACTGTTGGCGAATCCGTCGGCCTCGTCGTCCTCGAACGCCTCGCGGTAGCTGTGCATGGGACCCTGAGAGAGGTGCGAGATGGAGAGGCAGGCGCCAGGAAAATTCAATAATTAACCAGCGCAGCTTAAGAACCGTGGGAGCCTTTGGGGCGCGCGCAGCGCTTTGATCAGCAATGAAGTGCCCAATAAATCAAGCAACAAAAAAACCCCCCCAAATAAAACAGTTTGCAGCCCGGTCACAAGGCAGCTATGTGGCTATTTACACCCAGAAATGACCCTCATTTAGAGGTTATGAGGCCGTTTGCGGTGGATGGGCTTTCACACATCTTGGGTTTGAATCCTTAACTTGGAGTACATATATTTTTATCTCGATTATTTTGGGACTTACAGTAGATAGTTGCTCTAAGGCAAAAATACTTGCTCAGATGCATTAAAAACGTGTCAGACAGGCTTTCTGGCTAGTTTCTCGTAATGTTTAATTTCCACAGGATCCATCAATCCCATGCTTCCCATTTTACAATTCAACTGAAATAAAAAAAAACTTTATCGTTCCTAAGGGCCAATTTAAAGGCTTGGCTGAGCAGCATATATGGGATCAAACATAAAACTGCATAAAGCTAAATAATTAAAAAGCTGTGCAAAGCAGGTGCACCGTAAGAATAAAAGAACGTCCATGATTTCTTGACCTAGACTGAACTAAAACGGAGCAAATGCATAGCTTCGGTATTTCTGTAAAATGACTAAAGGTTTCCAAACAATCCACCGTGTTCGGCGCGGTTTGAAATCTGGGAGCAGTGACTGAAAGCGTCCAATCAGGTGCAACCATGGACTGCCTCCCTAGCGGGCCTATCAAGCGTCCAATGCTAAGAGGCAGCTTTGACCCCTCTTGCTCAAATAAGTCTCCATGGACACATAGAGGGTTTTAGCTTGTGAGTGACCATCCAGAAGTAGCTTTTAATAGCTTTTTAATCCCTTGTCTTTGTCTCTCTAATTGATGTTGTGAGGGGATGAGCACTATCTGCAGATAGCGTTCGGTGCTCGTAGTGAAATAATCTGGCCGGACCATGAGATCGATTGCTTTACCTCTCTGGGTCTGCCGCCAGGGTTGAGGGCCAGGTTGTTGGTGAAGTCCGGGGAATGCCCTGCCGGCCGGTTGTCATGGCTGCTCTGGTACTGACCCTCACTGGTGGTCCGACGTCGGCCTGTCTCCTGCGTCACCTCTGGGGTCATTCCCCTGGAACGCACCCCTGAAACACCACAAAATACTCAGTGTGGAACCTCCTAATTGCTGTGCTGTTTGGTAGATTGCACCGGTTTATAAAATAGATTATTTTTAACAGAATTCTTTTTTTTTTGAAGAAGAAGAAAGGCGAAGTCACCAAAATGGAAAGGCAGCCTACATGCAGCAGAGCCAAAATAGGCTTTGATGTTTATGGCCTATTTTGTTTTAAGGCCTAAGTTCTAGGCCTTGACACTTTATGTTCACCGAGTCTCCAAAAGGGTCAAACTCGCGAGAGAAGCAAGAGTAAACACATCAGGAGATTAGATGTCGGGAAGAAAGTAAATTTCAGAAACCACAAAATAAGTCTAGAAAATGGTTGAGAAGCCGTGGGTTCTACAGGTATGATAAGATTCTATAAATGCTGTGTGGGGGGGGATAAAAAAATGAAAGTCAGAAATTAAAAGCAAGGGGAAGTGGACAAACCAGAGAAGGAATGAGAGCGGAGGCGATCAGACTGTTGCGGTGTTATGCTTTCGCTGATGCCGCGGATGCGAGCGTTGTACTCTGTCCCAGGGGAGGGAGGTCGGGGCAGGAGGGGTAAGGTGGAGGAAGAAGGTGAGAGGTGCGCAGAGGAAGAAGCGATGGCGGGGAGGGTTGACCATGAAGAGGAGTGATGGATTGAACAGATGAGGAGGAAAAGAAGGGGGAAAAAAAAACAGAATAGAAATGACAAAATGAAAGTAAACAGAAAATGGATATCCTGCGATCTAATATTTAACATGAAAGGGTCAAGGACGAGTTGAATTCCTAATCAGCTCTGAAAACATAGGAGGCTGAGCTGAGGAGGAGAGGAGGGATGTGCAACTTTAGCCCACTAGGTGGCACCTGGGAGCTTCCAGTGGGTTTCGCATGAAGACAAACGTGAATGCAGACAATGCATGGAAGCTTGAGCCTCCAAACTCTCGGCTATTCTTGCTCGCCACTCTGCGCTTTTATTACATCTCAGCTAATTTTATGAGCGCACGCCATTCCTCTGCTGCAGAGCGCTGTGATGAATCTGTAATAGAAACTGTTGAAAGCCGCGCTGCTCCCCTCTGCTCTTATTTGACACCTCAGCAGTTGAAACTTTCCTGATTATGCTCTGAGGCCACATGTTGGATCCAGTGAGCCTTGTCAGCGTCTTGGGTGCACAGGTGCCATAATTTCATAACAAATCAGAGTTGCTTGACATACATTATTCAACATTCAGGAGAGCAGCTTTATTTTTGTTTGGCACCTCTGGCTAATCCCCATGCAATAACTGCATTAGTTTCTGAAAATGCATTTACCCATAAGCTACATAGTCTTTATCTCCTCCAACTTTGCAGAAGTTGTGTTTTCACTTCCCTCTGTTGGCCTGTCAGTCAGGTTACTGCTGTTGAACCGTGACTGCACAATCTTGAACCAACCTAACACTCGTTTTCATCAAATCGCCTGCCGAAGACTGAAATTCCAGGTGTGCTAAGCTCATTTTACACGAAAGCCTCAAACACGGCGCGTCTTACCAGCAATACGGTGAGCTACCAAGCCTTCCAGATTAAGCGTCTCCTCTTCTGCATCTTGCTCTCTGGGCAGGGAGGAAGACGACGTGTCCTTGGGCTGAGGGGTGAGGGCAGGGAGTGGGGAGGAGGAGGCACTGTAGCCTGGATAGGGAGATGAGCCGTGCAAATCTGGGGACTGGGAAACCCCACCACTCGCGTATGAGTGCACAGGCTTCGGTGGTGCTTGCTGATTGAAACTAGAGGAGGGTTCTGTGGGGTAGTGGTGTGGTGCTTGGCGTGTGTGGAGGTAAGGCTCGGGGGTGTGTGTTGGGGTGTTGTTTTGGTGTTGGTAGGCGGGGTTGGGCCTCTGAGGAGAAAACACCGGAGACTCAATAACAGGGCTCTGGTTGGGCAAGGTTGACACTCTCCCAGCCGGCCGCAGTGGCTGATGAAAGGCATTGTTCACCGACCCGGAATTGTTGTAGCCGTGGATGGCAGAGTCTGCTTGGTATGAGGGTCTTGCAAGGGTCTGGGAGAAGGGCACCTGTGATGAACTGAGGCTGTTTTCCCCAGGAGGTGCACTGTGCGACTTGGACATGTGGGAGTTGATGGGGTCCAGGTCGAGCATGAGCATGTTGAGTGCCTCGATGGACTGCTCGATGTCCCTTTGCGAAGCCGAAGAGGGGAAATGGGGCAAGCTGTGGGTCGACTGAAGAGGAGGGCCAAAAGGATCGTCCGGGAGGCTGTATTGGTGCCACGCGCTGAGACCTCTTTGAACAGCATCCCGACTGCTGGTGCTCCTTTCAGGGGCCCTGGGCATCAGCTTCGGGTTGGTCTCAGGGCTGCCAGCTGGAGGGTTCCCAAATGACTGTGAGTGGTACATTCCTCCTCCGTTCTGGTAGTTGTTGTACCCGCCCTGCGGCGATGCCGAGTCCGCACTGCGCTCTTGCATTGCCGCGGGTGTTCGTACTCCGTGCACAGGCATCTCAGTCCGCTTTTCTGCAAGAACGCCTCTCTCAAGGTAGGGCCCGTCGTTCTGTCCACTGATGGGTGCCTCTGATTGATAGTAGAGGTCAGCCGGTGTTGCCTGACCCTCGAGGGATGAGAGTGTGCCCAGACTGTCCACGCTATTGCCCTCTTGGCTATTGGGCAGCTCGTCGTCAAGAATATCGGTCTCGCGCTCGTCTGTTGCCGGGGCACCGATGGGCCTGTTGTGGCCGCCGTTGACGTGCACCTGTGCGGGAACCAGATGCCGGACTCCTCCTCCTGGACTGGTGGATGTGGCCAGGTAGGCTTGTCGCTGATGAGTGGGCGCCTCGAGGCCGCTCAGAAGCTGATCGAGCTCTCTCTTCTCCTGAGGGCTGAGCGGCGGGTGGCTGGCTGTCGGGTTGCTGTGGTTCACGACACCCTGCACCGACTGGCTGTGCTCATCAGTGCGGTCGGTCTTGATGGACGCGGTGGAGTTGCCCGAGTCGCTGCTCACAGAGAGGGTGTGGTCGACGGCAGGAAGGGAGGCGTGGCCTGTCACAGGAAGGGTCTGTTCAGTGTTCTGAAGAGGGTGGGCGGTGTGCTGCAAAGGGTTCTCTGCATTGGTCAAGGGGTTTTCATGGACTGGGAGGCCGTTGATGGTGACCACTCCCTCCAGGGAGTCTTTCTTGCGGACCCGGGCATAAAGGCTCCCATCAAGCGGACCTTGGGTGTGAACAACATCTGAAAGAGAGAGACAGACAGGATGAACACTGCGATATTTCTATAATTTTCACAAACTCTATCCCTGAGACATCGTGGATGGGAACTCTCACCACTTAAAACTTGTCACTTCAGCTTATTTTCTAAATGTGCTTATTCGGTGAGGTCGACCACTGCTATTGGAACACTGAACTCACCGTAGCATCACATTTCACATCACTTAGTTATCATCCCCATCAATCTGTGTGCAGCAAGGATTCCCAAAGCAGCATCAGTACTTGTAAACTGTCTCACCGGATTTCATGGCTGTTGTCTTCATTATCCGGTGCTTAAGTTAATTTAGTCAGACCGCGTATGGGTCACTTTCCGAAGCTGATGGCATGGTGTTAATGAAAATAAACAAGCTTTACTTATTGCAGGTGCCATGGGCATTTTAATGTCCATCAAACTCTGGGCTACTGCGGGAAAGAAGCCTCGAAGAAGTGAAGCAAAGGCTGGGCTTCCTCTGTATTCCATGATGTTTTAGAATGAATAGGCGACTCTTTTTGCCATTAGCCCCCGGCCTTCCTTCAAAAATCTGACAACTGTTTTCATTTGTTGGCAGATTTGGGACACACTCTATGTACTGTAAAGTAAAACAAATGCTCACCAAATGAACACAAATAGTTTTACTCTGAGCTTTGGGAGAATATGTCAGTGATCGCGTGACATGACAATAAAACAGCCATAACATTATAACCACCGCATGTTTACCTTTGAACATCATAACAGCCATAAATTTTTTTTTTTCTTTTAAGTTTCATGTTGAATTTTTATTGAATGTGCTTGAGAGAGGGGCGGACATATTTCCATGATTGTTGATGGGACTGCAATTTGTGACGATGTTGTGATCGTATGGTGAACATGCAGTGGTCATAATGTTGTGGCTGGTCCGTGGAGCTTGGGCCTCGCACATATGTTGCTCATTTCAATTAGCAAGGCAGCTCTCTGTCGACTGAGTCATGGAGGAGACCACACACCAACCAAGTACGGAGCAAGAACCCAGAGGCCCGCACCCGACAAACCCACCTGGGCCTTGTCATGGCCGGCTGATAATCATACATGCCTGCCTGCCACCTTTCGTTATCCCATCCTTACTCTCGTAATCATAATCAGATAAATGCTTCATTTATCTCCAAGGGCAAATTACTTTCGGTACAGATGCTTAATGCAAAGGTATAAGCATAAATATAGGTAAGAAAGGTGGTTAAAAAAAAAGAAGAAGTCACAAATAGGAATCATCAACATAAATAAATAGATAATATAAATAAATGATATATAAATATGATATATAAATTATATACACTATATTATATAATGATATAAATCATTATAAATTATATAAATATTATACATCCTACAGATAAATAGGCATATTTATCTGTAAGATGTATAATGCTATTCTATTTCATAAATAGCATGTAGAAAGTATATGCAATCTGCATAACATGTCATGAGAGTCCATTCTGTTAGATCAGATCAGTTAGATTGGTTAATATTCGGAAATTTAAGTGATTGTTCACAAAAAAACTACGACCGATCGCGTGCCGATTAGGTTTCACTGACGCCAACCTTGCATGAGACGCGATCGCTCACAAGCGCAGCGACCCGCCTCCGCACCCATCCTCCCTGACCCTGGGGTCCGGCGTTTCACCCGGCAACCGGCAACACAGCCCCTCAAGCTCTATTTATAGCCATTTTTGGCAGGGCTGCAGCCCCCCTGTCACATTGCGTCACTGGAGGCCCACGTGGTCCGATGTGAACCGGGGTGGATCCTGTCCAGGACTGCACAACAGCTGGTTTATGTGAGTCAAGGAGGAAAGGAATGAAAGCCCTGGACTGGACTGGAACGCCGGGACTGGAACGCCGGGACCGGAACGCTCCTCTAATTGATTCCCGGGTGATGAACCGCGCTTGTTAAGTTGGACCGAAAGCATTCTTTCAAGCGACGCTGCTATCAGTCTCCACAGATTCTCACAAGTAATAATCTTGAAAAGCCTCTTTTAAGTCAGAATCTATGACTGAAAGAGGTAATGGCGGGTTGAGTGCAAGCGTTGCCGCCGATGGAGGAACTTGCATTTCCAGTAAATCCCGACTGAAGGAGCCGCATGTCTGTGGCCACATTAATGGAAAAAAAAAAAACAACAAAAAAAAAAAGTTGTATTAAGTTACTGCAACTGCAACCCCCAAAATCCCCAACCAATGCGGCTTCAAAATAAAAGCTTTTTCGTTGACAACGCACAAGTTGGCTTTTATTTTCAAAGTGTGAAACATGAAGGAGCAGCCACAATGAGCTCTTTTTTTTAAAATGATGGTCTGCGGGCGATGGGCTGCTACTTCAAATTCTCCGAAAGGTAATAATTCATTTTATAGTGCTGCCTTGCGAGAGGACCCGGACTCTTTGCACATGAACAAACTGCTGCTCATAAAGTCGGAATGAAACATTTACTTTTGGCCTCGTCTCACGAGACGATCGCGACGATGCGGTTTATTCGTGATCGATTAAGTGCATATCCTCTCGGGACTTCGCTGCTCCGTCTGGTCGGAGGTGATTACTGACGCGTGTAAATGGGAATAAAAAAAAAAAAAAAGAGGAATGCGTCTGAAAACAAAATGATTCCAACTTTACGGGCAACAGTGTATTACTGAGTCTGGTTAATGACTTTGTTATTAAAATGTAGAATTATACTGTTGTTGCTGTTGCCCCTGGCGACTAATGGAGATGCCAGATCAACCAGGACTGAGGGGGATTTCGGATTGCAACTTAAACTGTAAAAATATGCATGGCGATGGCATCTTTTATATCATTTCTCTGGTGACTTTCGTAATGTAAGCATGCAACAATATTTCATATGTAATTCCTTTGGCTTGGCTGTGCTGGATTTCCAGTAACCTCCATTCAGTTTGCCGTTTGCCTTCTACTTCAATTTTCTGTTCTTTTTAAAAAAAAGAAAAAAAAAATTAGAACTGTTTGGGGTTTTCAACTGGAAATATAATTATACGTAAATGGTCCAAAAGCCCGATCACACTGAACGCGTGTAAACGGAGCGAGCACATACTTGAGCGCAACACAAGAGCGCCACCGCGCCCGCCGCCCGCCGCCCGCCGCCCATGAAACACAGCCGTGGCACACGCCAGCTCGCTCCGCGCTCGCCGGGGGGGAGAAGCCCGGTGCGCATTCGCAAAGTGATCGACGGCATATATGTCGGCGGGGCTCGTGTGCGGGACGTTCCAAATTTGACAGACGCCCCCCCCACCTTCCCCTCACCCCCCTGCCTGCCCCGGGGACAGATGGCGGATCGCTCCGACCGCAGCTATTTCAAAACCCATGTCAACAACAGATCACGGGCGCGGTAACAACACGACGGAGGGCGCAGCTGTAAACACAGTCTGTCCCCGGCGGTCGGGCTCTAATGACGGCGCGGGGATCAGCGGGACCGGAGCGCGCTGGGGTTCTGTTTGGGTTGGTCTGTCAGAAATGTCAGACGCAATCCCTTAACAACGCAAAAAAAAAGAAATATATAAAAGAAAAGAAGCAGAATATAGTCTTATCTTCTATTCTGAAGTTACTAGACGCAACGTCCTCAAAATCACGAACACCTAAATCCTTTTTGACTTTCTTGACTGTTTCTCAGCGGAATCCTTCATCTTACCTGTAGCTCAGCACTTCTTCTTCTTTTTTTTTTCCACCTTTAAAAAGTATAAAACCTTGCTCTTCCTCAGCTGGTCAGATCATACGATATCCACACACACACACGCGCGCCCGCCCGCCCGCCCGCGCGAGGAGTCCGTCGGCAGCCTCTCGGCGACTGACCCTCCTGCTCTCGCTCTCCCGGTCCTCTCTGATTCATGTCCTCCCATCACCCAAACATGTGCTTGAGTGGAGCAGAGGCGGGGCCAAAAGGAGCCACTGCTGCCCGCCGCCGCCGCAGCAGCAGCAGCAGCAGCGGCAGCGGCAGCAGGGGCGGGACAACGCCACCGGCTCCGACTCCCACGCCATGTGTCTGCCCGGGAAACCAACACCCCTGCCTTCTGACGTCAACAGGGAAGGGTGGAGATGGTGGGGGTTTGTCGCGGGGTAGCGGGGGGATCCCTTGACTCACCCTATAGGTCTTAAATACTTTTAAAGCTACTTTACATTTTCCACCAGGCTCCCCCCCCCTCTCTCTCTCTCTCTCTCTCTTTCTCCCCCTCTGCGTTGACCTTTCACAGAATAGGGAATGCCCTTGTTCTTGGTCATAAAAGATCTTTCAGCTCTCTGTGGCAGGAAAAAACAAAACAAAACAAAAAAAAAAAAAGACCCAACGACAAACGTCTGCCGCTTTTTCCAGCTGCCGGTCAACCCCGTCCCGAGGTCAAATCTGGTGAACAGATACTGTCGTTTGACATGGAGGACATCGAGGAACAGACCGTCCAGACATGAGGAGAGCGTTGGCTTTTGGGGTCAAGCTGTGGCATTGGGCTTGTTATTATGAATGTTTTACCAGAGTGTGGTTAAATGCATTTAAGATTTGATGGCTTGCTTTGGTGCCTGTGGCCGCGGATGCTGCCAAAAAAACAAAGTTTCCAATGAATCACCGACCCAAAAGATCCAGAAACACCAACTTTAACAGATTTTCCGATGCTCAAGTGAAGGTGCGGGCGACATGTACGTGCCTTCGTTTTGCGATTGAGGGTCAAGGTCTTTGCCATAAAAGGATGAAACCTTCACTGAGGAAAAGGGGAGAATGGCCACATGGTTTCTGGGGTTTTTTTTTTTCCGGGAAATAAATGACGGGTAGGTGCGACGTTTCCGACGCGCCGCATCGCCGTAAATGGAGACTGTTCCTCGCAGTCCTGCGCATAGAACCTGACACACTGCTGACACACTGTACCTTCAAGTGGCGGAATATTGAATAGTTCAGTGCAATATACATGCTGACTGGCACTAATATTTACCGCCTTTTCTCCTCAACTTATGGCGTTCTGTATTTCATATTTCCTATTTCCTTATTTCTCTCCAGAGCTCCGCAACAAAAATTCACATGTGCCCGAACGGCTTGTGAGCAAACGACGCTCTTGATAATTCTCCGTTCTTGTAATTCTACTTTATTCTACTATCAAGATTTTTTGTTTTGACAAACTAAATGTTTGTTTTGGCTGTCTTTTTTCTTCTCAATTAACAGTTTTAAGTGCGCACACTAAATCACGTAAGCTAAAACCTGCAGAATCGCAGTAGTGACGTGGACAAAAAAACACTAGTGGGCCTTTAGTGGAAAAATTTTGAGGCTTATATGTTATAACTTAGCAAAAAAAAACAAAAAACAACTAAAACAAGCCCTGTAGTTTTATTCTAACATGGACGCCGGCGGAGGCCTGTGCTGACGACTGAAAAAAAAACAAAAAAACATCATGTGCTGCTACATGGAGCCCACATGCTCGCTCACGTTCACGTTGTGGAGTCCCAGCCTGGTATTAAATCCGGCGGCCACGACTCCCGGTGCCACAAACCACCAGCTCGCCGTCCCGGCAGAACAAATAGCTTTCCCCTGGTGTCAATAAATAGCTGTAGCATACCTCAAATTAGATCGGTTGAGTCACCGAGACGCGGCTAACGCAAATAGCTAACTATTTATCTCCCGCTGCGATAAACGGCTGCAGCGTTCCGTTCCCCCTCCCGCCAAGGACGGGACCATGTGTGCTGCCTCTCATGTCCAGGTACGTGTGTCAAATAAAAAAAACACCCCCAAAAATAGCGTCCGTTACACATCTTTCCTGACTTTGAAAACGCCTGATTCCGTTTCCTGTCTGACAAAACGCATTGGAACTGACCACACACACACACACACACACACACACACACACACACACACACACACACACACACACACACACACACACACACACACACACCCCTCCCCTGTCTCTTTCAGGGTTGTTTACAAAAACAGTCCCATACTGTGCACAGATAAAACACACACACGCGCGCACACACACACACGAGCAAAAACTGCCTCATCAACAGCCATGATCATCCTTTTGCCTCCATACGTTGCATGCACACACACACGCACACACACATCTCCTGGCAGCCTCTCTGGAGTGCACACGCTGTCAGTCACAGCGACATGAGCCCACATCTACTTAATCTTTTCGCTCTGTGATGCCACGGGGAGGCGGGGGTGGGGGTGGGCGGGATTATGACATATTAAATCCATAGATTATCCAATCAAATCACAGTTCGACCCCTTTGCCATAATGCATGACCCATCCGTTGACGTTCACACACACGCGCGCGCACGTTCACTCACACACACACACATACACACAACCAAGGAGTGGCACTCACTTGCAAATAAATACATTTCCATCAGCTGTGACAGCCAAAATGTGCTGTAGATTATATTGATGATGATATCGCCCCACCCCCCCTCTCTGTCTCTCTCTCTGTCTCTCTCTCCGTCTCTCTCTCTCTCATCCCCGCCAGGGCGACACATTTCTGCCGCCTCTTTTCTCGCCAATTTTACTTGTCCGCGTTGAGCAGCAGCCCCTCTTGAATGGTAAATATATCAGCGGAGACCATCTCCTTTGCTTTTTCAAGAACATTTACAGCAGGGAGTGGGAAGCAGGGGTGGTGGGGGTGGCTGAGTGGGGTTGGGAAGGTGGGGAGGGGGAGAGTGGGGGGAGGGAGGCGGCGGGGGTGTGTGCGCCGTTGGGTGGGGCTGGGGGCACAAAGACAATTTTCCGTCTTCGCCTCCCCTCCGCTCCATCACACAGCGCTGGTCATTGCATCGTGCCGGTCGCCTAGCAACCTGGCATCCCTCGTCCCAGCTGTCTCCAGGCAACGAGACCTGCGACCGTAATCAACCTGCCACCTCCCACCTCCCCTCCCTCCCCTCCCCGCTCTGTTTCCTCTCCTGTCTCTGCTGCCTCTGCTCCCTCGCTTCTTCATCCTGCTCGTCGCGAATGCACTGACGCTGGGGCGCACTCGCGAAACCACCCCCGGGGTGGGGGGTGGGGGGCAGAAGAAGAAGAGGCACAGGTGGAAATTGGTATATTCACGGGGTGGAGGGGGTGTGGGGGGTGGAAGAAGAAAAAAAAACTGAGGAGATGCCACAGATGATTGCGAGCTCACACAAAGAGTTGGAGCAGAGCAAAAGAGGCAGGGACCAGAAAATAAAAAAAAGCAGAGATGCTCTCACTCTCTCTCTCTCTCTCTCGCTCTCTCTCTCTCTCCCTCTGTTAATGTTTGCACACGTGGATGCGCGCGCACACACACACACACACGCACATCATGGGGCGCGCGAGGAGAAACCCAACCGGTCGCCAAATCAATCAAACACAAAGAGACTGACAGCGACAACACTTGTACAGTTCGATAATGTTTAATCAATGATCCGGGTCCAGAATCCGGACAAAGCTGACTGCTCTTGACATTCTGCCTTTTTTTTTTTTTTGTTGTTGTTGTCATACAGCCAAGAAGGAGGGGGGTTAATGATAATAATAATAATAATAATAATTAAAAATATGAAATCCTTCAAAGAGGAGAGACTGAATATCAAAGAGCAAATTTCCGACAACGCTCGAGTCGACTCTCAATTGTTTTGTCTCTTCTGACTGTTAAATATTCATGTCAAGTTTTGTTTGACTCGACTCAGTGGAGCAGGAGGGGAGGAGGGGGGGTGAATCACCGACAGATTTGTGTGCGTGCGCGCGCGCGCGCGCGTGTGTGTGTGTGTGGGTACAGAGAGTCTCCATGTCCTACTTTTCTGCCCCCCTCCCACCCCCACCGCCAACACCACCCCCCCTTCTCCACCCCCACCCATGTAATTCGGACATGGTTTACACACTTTCCGGCGTGGCGCAGTGTGGACGCATGCACGCATGCTCATTAGATTACCAGCCCGATGCCAGAGTTCAAAGAGCCTAATGAGTTTCGCAACATCAACCCCTTTTCACTTTTGTGTGTGTGTGTGTGTGTGTGTGTGTGCGCGCACGTGCATGTGTGTGTGTGTGTGTGTGTGCACGCGTGCGCAAATCACACACTCCCCCAACCCCCCCGAAACACACTATTCCTCACTAACAGATGTCTGTATTTAAGCTGATAAACACGCTTGCCTCAACGCACCTCCAAGCCACCACACACACACACACACACACACACACACACACACACACATACACCCCTGCCCCCTCCCACTTTTCATTATGTCAAACTTTCATTCACCGCCCCCCCCCCGCTCCCACCTACCCCCTCTTCATTTACCCAGTTCCTCCCTAATTCACACCCATGTACAACCTCCACAAATCCAATCTGTGTTCGTCATTACAGTCGCACCCAGAGTGACGCGTGGCCTTCCACTGCCGCCCGGGCCGCCGCCGCCGCCGCCGCCATCATCATCATCATCATCATCATCATCATCATCATCGCCATAGTCGCCGCACAGCTTCACATGCATGAAGATGCAGGCAGATTACCCCCTCCCCACCCACCTTACGCCCCTCCCCTGCAGGCTGGGGCCGCAAATCTGGGCATTTAACCTGCGCGTATGTTGCGTGAAATGCAAAAAAAATTGTAGTTTAAAAAAAAAGGCACCCCCCCCCCCTCCCCACACTTCCCTCCGACCCCTGCCAACGACAGTTCGTGGCTCATGTTTACAGCGGCGTGTTTGCTAAGACATTAAGGGGGCCACGAAACGTAGTGTTCTGCCACCGCCGCTTCCCCTTTCAGGGCCCGCGTAAAAAGCCTCCTATATTTAGCATGCGCGTTTTATTTCAGACTATTGATAAAAAAAAATAAATAAAAAAAAAAAGCCCTCTGTCTGCTCCGTCTGAATCCTTATGGCTGAGTAAATGTCAGGCTTAGTCAGATGTTCCACTCAAAGAGAGCTCTTTCCTCTCGTATGGAGGGCTTATACGTGGAGGGGGGGGCTCGCAGTGCAGATTTGTACTCTCTCTCTCTCTCTCTCTCTCTCTCTCTCTCTCTCTCTCTCTCTCTCTCTCTCTCTCTCCTGACGCACGTGCGTGCGTGTGTGCGTGCGTGCGTGCGTGCGCGCGCGCGACGCCGCCGACGAGTGAATGAAGAGAACCTGCGCGCAGCCCATAATAAACCCAACAACTTCCATCCATCCATATCTTCGCGTGTGTACTCTCCACGGGAACACACAGCCCAAAAGCAAACAGACATTTACACGCAGCCCTGCACACACACACACGCGCGCACACGCACGCACGCACGCACACACACGCACAAACAAAAGCACACACCCTTCATTAAACTGTGTTAGTGCGAACACCTGCCCTCCCCCTCTTTCTCTCTTTGCCCCCCCTCTTCTCCTCCTCCCCACCTTTTTTTTTTTTTTGCACATGCAAACACACACACGCGGCTACTTTCTCACTTGGGCATATTCACACTATTAAATGGTTATTGCATTTAAAATGAACAGTGAGGCCTTGTTGCAAATATTAATTCGACGGCCTGATGAGAGGCGACGCCGAGCCGCCGCTTGCCGGAGCCGATACAGAAATAGGAAAAAGGGGATGGAAAACAAAACTAAAAACAGGGCGCTCACCTGCGCGCTCACCTCCCCCCTCTGACCCGTCTGACCCCCCCCCTCCCTCTGC